>MCJB01007569.1:65489-78434 GCA_002018475.1 Nicotiana obtusifolia | reverse complement strand
GGGGGGGGGATGGATCATTGGGTTGGTCCGGTTGATGTTGAACTGGCCAAATTTAAATTCAAAGTACACGGCTCAGTCCGGTTGTCTTCCTCTTTATTTTTGTTTGATTTTCCCACTTTATTATTGATTATTAATATTACTTCTTTTAGTTTTTCTCTTTCTCTTTTTTTTTTTTTAAATTTTAAAACTTAGGAGACTTACTAATTAAACTCCTAAATTACCTAAAGGTGAAATTGAGCTAAAATAGCTATTTATAAGAATTAAAACAATGCTAGATTCTAGGAATTAAATATTAAAACTAAGAAGAGTGTAAAATGAACTATTTTTTATGATTTTTCAATTTTGTAAAATCAACAACTACTAATTCAACCCTAAAAATATAAAAATAATCCTAAACGCAATGCATGATATTTTTAGGTATTTTTATGAATTAATTAATTAACAATTAAATATATATATAAAAAATCTAACAGAATTCCTAAAATGGTTAATAATTAATTAAAAACTATTTTATTTTATTTATAAGAATGTTTCGGGTACGGTAAAAATTACGTGCTCACAGCGGTAGGGGCAAAAGTGCAGCCCGTACAGCATCTAGAGCAGTACCTGCAGATCCACCAGTTACTCCAGATAAGGAGCAGGTTCCAGATATGGGTGAGCCAGTGGGGCCAGCTTAGGCACCAGCTGTGCCCATTGTGATTCCAGGCCTTCAGGAGGCTTTGGCTTAGATTTTAACTGTGTGCACTAGCCTTGCTCAGGCAGTTTCTGTCAGACCGCGCCAGCCACTTCTCAGGCCGAGGGAGGTACTCAGACTCCCGCCGCCCGTATTCTAGAGCAAGAGATGCAGGGACTTCAGACCCCAGGGGTACTACCAGCCCAGCCAGTTGCAGGTGCTCAGGCCCAAGTGGGTCCCATTATGACTGATGATGAGCAGAGGAGACTAGAGACATTTGGGAGGCGCCAACCTCCATCAATAAGTGGGGCTGAGTCAGAGGATGCCCAAGACTTATTGGATAGGTGCCAGCGGATTCTTCACACGATGGGTATTTTGGAGACCAGTGGGGTCTCATTTACTAATTTTCAGTTTATTGGGGACTGCCTTCAGATGGTGGGAGGCCTATGAGAGGCGCATGCCAATCGGTGCAGAACCACTTACATGGCATGAGTTCTCCGTTCTCTTCTTGGAGAAGTTTATGCCACAGACCCGCAGGGAGGAGCTGAGTAGGCAGTTCGAGCAACTACGTCATGATAGCATGTCTGTGACCCAGTTGAGATGAGGTTTTCAGAGTTGGCTCGTCACGCGGTTTGGTCGATTCCCACTGAGAGGGAGAGGATTAGGAGGTTCATTTATGCCCTATACTATCAGTACCGTTTTGTTATGACTTGAGAGAGTGTATTAGGTGCTACGTTCGACAAGATGGTTGATATTGCTCGGCGGTTGGAGATGGTTTGTAGTCAGGATCGTGAGGAGAAGGAGACCAAAAGCCTCGTGGTTTGGGTGATTTCAGTGGTGTTCATTCTAGGGGACAGTCCTACCACAATAAGGGTCGTCTTTATAGGCCCGTATAGATGGTTTGTCCAGCTCATCGTGGTGTATCATCCAGCCATGGTTCGTACAGTGCTAGACCGGGTCAGTCATCTCTTAGTGCTCTCCTAGCTCAGAGTTTATCTCGTGCCCCTTCAGTTCAGCGTTCATCTGCACCAGGTTCTTCTGGTAGTTATTCTGGTTCACGGGGTCCGCCTCAGTATTTGCCACTATTTTCCGAGAGGGGATTTCTAGTGTAGAGAGTTGGGTCATGTGAAGAATTTTTGTTCCCCCCTACTGGAGGTCCAGCTCAGCAGAGAAGTCAGGCCACAACTGCAGCACCAGTTACTTCACCACCCGCCCAGCCAGCTCGGGGTAGGGCTCAGGCAACTAGAAGTCGCCCTAGAGGGGGAGGCCGATCAGGTGGCAATCAGGCCCGATTCTATGCTATTCCTACCAGGCCAGATACCATTGTTACAGACACAGTGATCACAGGTATTTTCTTAGTATGCCACATGGATGCTTCTGTATTATTTGACCCTGCTACCACTTACTCATATGTATCATCATTTTTTTTTCTTTATCTGGATATGCCCCGTGAGTCCTTAGCTTCATCTGTTCGTGTATCTATGCCAGTGGACGATACTATTATTGTGGAACGTGTATATCGGTCATGTGTAGTGACTATTGGGGGATTGAAGACTAGAGTTGAGCTCTTATGTCTTAGTATGGTTGATTTCGACGTGATCTTGGGTATGGATTGGTTGTCTCTATATAATTCTATTCTGGATTGTCAGGCTAAGACCATGACGTTGGCGATGCCGGGGTTGCCAAGGATCGAGTGGAGAGGTTCTCTAGATTATGTTCCCAGTAAGGTAATTTCTTATTTGAAGGCCCAATGGATAGTTGGGAAGGGGTGTTTGTCCTACTTGGCCTTTGTGAGGGATGTTGATGTTAATACTACTAGTATTGACTCTGTTCCGGTGGTGCGAGACTTTTCGATCTGTTTGCTACAGACCTGTCGGGCATGTCGCCCGACAAGGATATTGACTTTGGTATTGACTTGGTGCCTGGCACTCAGCCTATTTCTATTCCTCCGTATCGATGGTACCAGCTGAATTGAAGGAATTGAAAGAGCAGCTTCAGGAACTTTTCGATAAGGGATTTATTAGGCCTAGTGCGTCGCCTTGGGGAGCACCGGTTCTGTTTGTGAAGAAGAAGGATGGTACTATGCGGATGTACATCGACTATAGGTAGTTGAGAAAAGTTACTCAAGAACAAATGTCCTTTACCACGCATTGATGATCTATTTGACCAGCTTCAGGGAGCGAGGGTGTTCTCTAAGATTGATTTGAGTTCTAGGTATCACCAGTTGAAGATTTAGGACTTAGATATTCTAAAGACGGCATTCAGGACCCGTTATGGTCACTATGAGTTCCTTATGATGTCTTTTGGGCTGACCAACGCCCTAGAAACATTCATGCATTTGATCAACAATGTATTTTAGTCATATCTCGACTCATTTGTCATAGTATTCATTGATGATATCCTTGTGTACTCAGATAGGCAGGAGGAGCATGTCTAGCATTTGAGGATTGTGTTGTAGCAGTTGAGGGCGGAGAAGCTTTACGCCAAATTCTCCAAGTGTGATCTTTGGCTTAGTTCAATGGCGTTCTTGGGGGCACGTGGTGTCCAGTGAGGGGATTAAGATGGATTCAAAGAAGATAGAGGTGGTTTAGAGTTGGCCCAGACAGTCCTCAGCTATGGAGATTCGAAGCTTTCTTGGCCTGACCGGTTATTATCGTCGATTTCGTGGAGGGTTTCTCATCTATTGCGTCGCCTTTGACCAAATTGATCCAGAAGGGTGCTCCTTTCAGGTGGTCGGATAAGTATGAAGAGAGCTTTCAGAAGCTCAAGATTTTCTTGACCATAACTCCAGCCATAGTTTTGCCTTCGGCATCAGGCTCTTATGCAGTGTATTGTGATGCTTCTCAGATTGGTATTGGGTGTGTCTTGATGCAGGGAGGTAGATTGATTGCTTATGCTTCGCGACAGTTGAAGCCTCATGAGATGAACTACCCTGTCCATGATTTGGAGCTGGCAGTCATTGTTCATGCATTGAAGATTTGGAGGCATTATCTCTATGGTATGTCTTGCGAGGTATTTACGGATCATCGGAGTCTCCAACACTTGTTCAAACAAAAGGATCTAAATTTGAGGCAGCGGAGATGGTTGGAGCTGCTAAAGGATTATGATATTACTATTCATTATCATCCCAGGAAGGCCAATGTGTTGGCCGATGCCTTGAGTAGAAAGGCAGTGAGTATGGGTAGCCTTGCATTTATTCCTGTTGGTTAGAGACCGCTTGTAGTTGATGTTCAGGCCTTGACCAACCAGTTTGTGAGCTTAGATGTTTCGGAGCCCAGCCGAGGTCTATCTTGTGTGGTTTCTCGGTCTTCCTTATATGATTGCATCGGAGAGCGCCAATGTGATGATCCCCATCTGCTTGTCCTTAAGGACACAGTTCAACACAGTGATGCCAAGGATGTTACTATTGGGGATGATGGGTGTTGAGGATGCATGGTCGGATTTGTGTGCCTAATGTAGATGGGTTACGTGAGTTGATTCTTGAGGAAGCTCATAGTTTGTGGTATTCTTGAGGAGGATGAAGAAGGATATAGTGGGGTTTATAGCTCAGTGCCTTAACTGTCAGCAGGTGAAGTATGAGCATAAGAGACCGGACGGATTACTTCAGAGGCTTGAGATTCTGGAGTGAAAATGGGAGCGTATCACCATGGATTTTGTAGTTGGACTCCCACGAACTTCGAGGTAGTTTGATGATATTTGGGTAACTATGGATTGGTTGACCAAGTCCGCGCATTTCATTCCAGTTGGGACTACTTATTCTTTAGAGCGGTTGGCTGAGATCTACATCCGCGAGATTGTTCGTCTTCACGGTGTGTCGGTGTCCATCATTTCATATCGGGGCATGCAGTTTACATCGCAGTTTTAGAGACCAGTGTAGCGAGATTTGGGCACACAGATTAAGTTGAGTACAACATTTCACCCTTAGACGGACGAACAGTCTGAGCGCACTATTCAAATATTGGAGGATATGCTACGCGCTTGTGTCATAGATTTAGGGGGTTCTTGGGATCAGTTTCTACCACTCGCAAAATTTGCCTATAACAACAACTACCAATCAAGCACTCAGATGGCTTCGTATGAGGCTTTGTATGGGAGACAGTGTCGGTCTCGGGTGGGTTGCCTTGAGCCAGGTGAGACTAGGCTATGGGATACTGACTTGGTTGAGGATGCTTTGGACAAGGTTAAATTGATTCAGGGTCGGCTTCGCACGACGCAGTCTAAACAGAAGAGTTACGCCGATTGGAGGGTTCGTGATGTTGCCTACATGGTTAGGGAGAAGGTACTACTTAAGGTTTAACCCAAGAAGGCCAAAAGTACTTTTTTGTCAGAAAAAGTATTTTTTTAGAAATTTGATGTGTTTGGTCTAGATAGAGAAGTGCTTTTGAGTAACATCAGAAGCAGTTTTTATGTTTTTGGGAAGAAGCTACAAATTTTAGCTTCTTCTAAACGCAGAAGCAGAAAATTAAATTTTTTAAGACAAAAGTTCCCTTACTACAAATTTATATATTCAATTTATCCTTCAAAACTTTTATTTCTTCTTTTTCTTTTTGTTTCTACCATCCCATTCTTTTTATTTATTTTATTTCTATTGTATTTTTATTTTCCTTTTCCTATTCTTCTTTTAAATAGTTTCTCCACCATAAATAGATCTTTTTGTTATATATAGCATTAATGAGGTAGATTTTAAATTTATACTGAATGACTATATTTTGATAAGTTTAAACCATCAATGTAAATAATAAGTAATACAGGATACCTAATATTGTTGCTTTGGATAACTATTATATTCATTAAAATCTTTAATATATATTGTTACTTTATATTTTATTTTCTAATTAAATTAAAAAAAATTAATTAATTTTTTAATAAATATTTAAATTTGTTTCTCATTTTTTAATAATATACTATTGTAACTTGAATATGTACTGTCTTTTTTCGTAATTTGACACTCAAAAATACCTTTTGAAAAGATTGTACAAACACAATTTGATTATTAAAGTACTTCTCAAATGAACATGCCAAACACAAACTATAATTTTTCAAAAGTACTAATTTTTGACAGGGCCAAACGGGCTCTCAATAAAGTATGAGAACTAAGTTACATTAAGAAACAGTTAAGTCCGACGTCTCCATAATTTGTAAGCCACATGCATATAAAATTGGGACCACATTCCAAAAATTTAACAAATAAATCAATGAATCCCTAAACCATCAGTCCAGCTTTGAACCATAAATCACAAATATGCAATTCTACCTGTAAACCCTAAACCACCAACCCCTTTTATTAACAGTAAAGGTCCATTTCTATAATAACTAGATGGCCGGGCATTTGTGCGAAATTGTCGTACGCAAGATAGCTTTATTGTTTAGTTAGACTATGAATGCATGGTGGAAGAGAACAAAGTAAATACTGGTCTTTACTAATGAAGAAGGACATCATGACATATGAACTGTCAAAAAATGAGTTAGAGTTATGAGTATAGATATCTTTCTACCAAACCAATCTCACACTTTTAACGCCAAAAAGTTTCTATTTTGTAGGCAGTATTCCAAGAAAGTTTTACCTCCTTTAATTTTTGAATTCACAAGCCCACGCAAACCTATGCACTACAAAAAGCTTCAAAAGAGAGTAACACATTACAACACATACCCTCCCTTAGTTAAGTTGAACAAATATCAACTATACTTTAAAAAATCGTGCAAGCACTCTCTCAGAGAAAAGACATGTAAAACAAACAGTTTAGGCGGTGAGATTTAATAGGTAAAAGAAATATGATTAAATCAAGGCATTGAAACTTTGAGTGCTTACTTTTCTTGTTGTATAGCTAGAAGTGTGGCTAACTCATCTAAGCTAATAACACAATCCCCCTTTCTATTAGCTTGTTTGAATAACATAGCATGCTGAGAAGCAGAATAAACAGAGGCGCCACGTGGATTTCGAAGAAAAATATGACCAACTCCATTCTTATCCTTCACAAAATCTACAGCTTTAGGATCCCTCTCTGCTGCAGAATGATCCATTTCAAGAACAGAAATTGGATAACATTATCCTGTCAAAGAAGTATTGCTCAACCTTGCAGCACACCGGTTATTATTCGTGAAAGAGATGCAAGTGAAGAATAAGGTCAAGAGGTAATTTTGATTACCTTTGTTTCATGCCTATGGTTAGTGGAACATAGTGGTTACTGGAATATTTGTGTACAGGACAAAAAGTGAAAAGCAAGCTGCAGTACAAAGTTCATTTTCCTGCAAAACAACTGTTGATAAATAGGAAAAAATGTTATAAATTTACATGTGATGGAGCCAATTAGAATTTTTAGAGAACTACCACAAGTACATATGTTGCTAAATTTCTACGTTTTAGTAGGTAGGTCAGTATTGTGAAGAGCGTCAAGCGAGAAGAAGAAATTGAACTTTGCTCGTTAGGCTTGAACTCGATGAACTTGAACTTTGCTCTGCTGCTCAATGATGTTTTGAAAAAAGATACAGTTTTTTTTTTTTTTTTTTTTTTCTTTCTTTCTTTTTTTTTAACGTTGGCAGTCACTTAAAACACTGACACGCTCGCTACTGCCGCTTCTTGCTTCAGTCGGGCTTCTCGCTTTTTGGCAGAAGCGCACGCTTCAACTAACCTGCTACGCTTCGCGCTTTTCACAATACTGGTAGGTTATTTCTATTTTGTGGATAAATGCACAGGAGTTGACATGTCATCAGAGTATACAAACTATCTCCGAGATGGTTTTCTATTTAGTTACCTTTGTTCCATGAAAGCCAAAACTGATCGCAAAAAGGAGCTGATTAACCTGCAAATATTTTCGGGAAAAAAAAAACAAAGAATAAGAGAAAAATATGTTGGAAGATGAAAAAGAAAATAATAGTTATTAAAGGATAGGTATAGTATATAACTCAAACAACGAATGAGAGAAATTTTTGAGTGACCTTCATTTCATTTTCACTGGAGTCATTGGCTCCAGTTTTTGTTTTAGCTTGAACAGTTCACCTCGTTCAGTTGCTAGCTCTATTTCTCCATCAGAGGAAAACAAATCTTCTTTCTTTCTCTTGCTGCCTTCACCCATATCCATTGTGGTTGGTGCAGGGAGAGAATGGATAATATTTTCTTTTTCAACGCATGACACAATATACAATTTTCCAGATGTTGCTCCTAAATTGCGGGCGCATGCTTTTTTCACTTGAATTTTGAACAGTTTCTGACTAAGCCTGCTTTGCACATCTTGAATTTGTAGGGACTCATTCTGGAAAAAGGAAATATACTAAGTTATTTTGCAAGTTCAATCGTGAAGTGATCATGTGTGAACTGTTTACTTAGAATACGTACGTTAACTGAAGCTCGCTCGTAAACCTCTTCTGCAGTAAGGGATAATATTTTCTCTCCTTCTTTACCCATAACCATTCCAACTACTGAGCCAGAGGCATCTTGAAGATTCACATCAAATCGACACCTGTAGTATATGTGTGAAAGTCAATTTCGATTAGAAGAGAAATATTCTGGTAGACAATCAATTCAGACATATCTACAAAATTAGATAAGAAAGTACCAGGGAGTCAACATATTGTGTTGATTGCAGTTCATACAATGAATTTCTCTTCTGACTGGACTCCTCACTTCTTGTCCACAGTTTGGACATATTAAAACGTAAAACACTTGAGCTCACTTGGAAGTGATATTTTTGCCTCAATGAAAAAGGTGTGTCCCTATGTTACCAAAATGAGAGTAATTTTTGTAAGGACAAATACTTATATCATTGTATAAAATATGTGACTAGAAATTATACTGACGTCCTGCTGTGATTGAATATTTACAATTGGCACTATTTCTTCGTCCACTGGAACAGAAATAAGAGATACGGATGTGGATGTGCTCCTCACAATGAAAGAAGCAAGCATTTCTTTGTTTTCTATGATCCTGTCCCAAAATAAAAACGACAACACCTTAGAATGTTAACAATAAGAAAGAAACAAGAACAATATACAGAGGATTAATGTGATACCATTTACGTAGTTGGAGACACTGTCGATAAGGTGATTAATCTGTATGGTTGTGTTAAACCTTGTTGTCAATGATGTACCTGCATAAATTACAAAATCACATTGGTTCTTTGCATAAGATGAAGAATTGTTAATTTTAGTTTAGCATTGTATTTCGACACCCCAATACGTCTTGCAAGGATGATGGGATATTCTTGGAATTGCCTAAGGAGGTTCTTTCCCTCATCTTCAATAATAGCTTCTTCCCATATTGTGAATGTGAAAGTCTGCTTACTATGTACCTGGAAGTGACAAATATTTATGGTACATTTTTATATACTTAGATAATAAGTATACGGAAATGTCTGAAAAGCTTATGACTTGGCTAATAGACCTACCGAGCATCAATGACGATGAGTTCCTGCAATCTTTTCTGCAGACTTGCAACATATCTTGGCGGAAAACAGTTGACAACAATTGCAAGCACATCGATTGACAGAAGGATTTAAAGTTAATAAGTAAATGTATAAAATAGTAAATTGACAAGTTCTATTAAATTACTTGTTCATTGATTAAAGAATAAAATATTCATACTGTGTTCTACGTTCTTAGTTGGATTCTTGATAGATCGAGAGGCTTGATCCTTAATGTCTAAGGCAACTCTTCTTCATCTGGGTTGTCTTTGTTAATTGGATCAATTATGGTCTTTTTGTCGATAACCCACTGAAACGTATGCAACAGTTTTTCGTATCTCAAGTTTGGTAATTGTATGCGTGCACCCGTTATCAAGTAGGTATGAAATAGTCTGAACATAGTTTTGATAATTGGGGATGTCATCACCATAAATGATTGCTTTGATTTCGTCTTCCTGTAAGCAATCAACAACGAAATTGTGGAAGACTAGCTCATATGAAAGCAATCAGTTCAAAGATATTTAACAAATAAAGTAAGACTGAGTATATGCTTCCCCTTTTCCTGTTTCCTTTTGGATAAGGAAAATGTATCTAAGACAGAATATATCCTAACATAGGGGGACGTTTACAATTTCTTTATTCTCAACAAAATATTACAATTTTCTTTTTTGGTTCAGGCATATCGTGAGATATTTTGTCAAAGAAGCATCTTATAATTAAAGAGGGCAAAAAGCATTAAGTTTCATTATGCAAAACAGGGAAAAGATAGGCAGATTTGTAGCTAACATTTAAAAGTCATCCATGTACATGTTTATTTTTCAAAGATGCAACGAGCAAATTAAACAAAATCTTTGTCGTGCATGTATAAGTAAACAAGAATCTGCCCAAAAGAACAAAAAAAAACTAATGATACCCATGAAAAGAATATAAACTACACATACCCAGAGCCAACAAAGAAAGTGCGACAAATGAATAAGATATGCAGAAATAACTCACACACCAGAGAGAAGCAAAATAAATTTGGACAACTTGCTTACCTGTTCATCTTGGAAGTGTTAGGTGTGAAGCCTGATTAATATGTGATGGACTTGAATTATTTCCTTGTATTTTTAGGAAATCCATAATCCCTATAGGTTTAGGAAAACTCATTGTCCTCATAGATTTGGGAAAGAAAAACCTATAATCCTGGTCAAATTGGAAGACCTTTCTCTTATAGGTTTGGACTATTTGGGATCTATATATAGGCTGTACTGTTTATTCTCCTTGTATTGTAAATACCCTTAATTATTAATATATATAAATCTCGCCGCCGTGGAAGTTTACCCTAACGGGGTGTTACCACGAAATAAGTCTCTCACGTTTTTTTTTCTCTCTCTACCTTAACTTTTCTCTCTTCAAGATTTCTTCATCTTCTTCATCAGTTCAGAGTGTTTGAGTGAATCGATCCTAACAACTGGTATCAGAGCTTTGGAGATTTAACACGATCACTGAAGATGGAGAGTTCGAAGATTGGAATCGAGAAGTTTGATGGATCCGATTTCGATTTCTGGAAGATGCAGATCGAAGACTATATGTACCAGAAAGATCTTCACGAACCCTTAACTGAGGCAAAGCCGGCTTCCATGACAGAGGAGCAGTGGAAGCTTAAGGACCGCCAGGCGTTGGGGTTGATTCGGTTGACTTTGTCGAGAAATGTGGCATTCAACATCGTTAAGGAGAAGACTACGACAGACCTGATGAAGGCGCTATCAAATATGTACGAAAAGCCATCGGCGATGAACAAGGTATATTTGATGCGTAGATTGTTCAATTTACAGATGTCTGAGAATGGATCTGTTGCCGATCATATAAATGAGTTCAATATGATTGTGAGTCAACTACGTTTTGTGGAAATTAATTTCGAAGATGAAATTAAGGCGTTGATTTTGATGTCATCTCTGCCCGAGTCTTGGGATACTGTTGTTGCTGCGATTAGCAGTTCCCGTGGATCTGAGAAGTTGAAGTTTGATGAAATCCGTGATGTTGTTCTCAGCGAAAGCATTCGCAAACGAGAAGTGGGAGATTTATCGGGCAGTGCTCTTAGCGTTGACCGAAGGGGGAGAAGCAAGTCGAAGGGCCAAAATCAATATGGTCAATCAAAATCAAAGAATCGAGGAAAATCTCCGAACAGACCCAATGTGATTTGCTGGAAACGTGGAGATAAAGGGCACTATCGGACAAACTGTACGAAATCAAAGAAGAAGCAGAATCAAAAATCTGGAGATGATAGTGATTCTGTAAATTCCGTAGAAGACATTGGGGATGCTCTAATCCTTAGTGTGGAAAGCCCGGTCGAATCCTGGATTTTGGATTCTGGTGCATCCTTTCATTCGTCTCCAATCAAGGAATTGTTCCAAAATTTTAAATCTGAAAATTTTGGGAAGGTGTATCTTGCTGACAACAAAGCCTTGGAGATTGAAGGAAAGGGGGATGTCTGCATAAAGACCCCATCGGGAAACCAGTGGACATTAGAGGATGTCAGATATATTCCTGCTCTCCAGAAGAATTTGATCTTTGTTGGTCAGTTGGATAGCACAGGCTATACAACAGAGTTTTGGAAAGGTTCGTGGAAGATTGTGAAGGGTGCTATGATTGTAGCTCGTGGCACCAAATCTGGAACCTTGTACACCAATGCAGGGTGTATTAACATGGTTGTTGTCGCTGAGGGTGCTTCCGGTTCATGTCTGTGGCACAACAGACTTGGACACATGAGTGCTAAAAGAATGAAGATGCTGGTTGCAAAAGGAGCATTAGAGGGCCTGAAGTCTGTTGGCATGGGTTTTTGTGAAAGCTATGTTATGGGAAAACAGAAACGAGTTAGCTTCACAAAGACTGCTAGAGAGCTGAAGAAAGTGCGGTTGGAAATGGTACATACAGATGTTTGGGGACCATCTCCAGTTTCATCACTTGGAGGATCCAGGTTCTATGTCACCTTCATTGATGATTTCAGCAGGAAGGTATGGGTCTATTTCTTGAAGCATAAGTCAGATGTGTTTGTAACTTTCAAGAGGTGGAAAGCTGAAGTTGAAAATCAGACTAGCTTGAAGATCAAATGCCTGAGGTCTGACAATGAAGGAGAGTATGGCAAGTCAGAGTTCAAAGCATTCTGTGCAGCTGAGGGAATCAGATTGATGAGAACAGTTCCCGGTAAGGCTAGGCAGAATGGAGTTGCTGAGAGGATGAACAGAACATTGAATGAGCATGCAAGGAGCATGAGGATATACTGTGGGCTGCCCAAGATGTTTTGGGCAGATGCTGTGAGCACAGCAGCATACTTGATCAACAGGGGACCATCAGTTCCCCTGGGGTTCAAGATCCCAGAAGAGGTGTGGACGAAAAAAGAGCTCAAGTACTCACACTTGAGAACTTTTGGTTGCACGGCTTATGTTCATGTTGATCCAGAGAAAAGAGACAAGCTTGATGCTAAGGCTGTGAAGTGTTACTTCATAGGCTACGGTTCTGACTTGTTTGGTTACAGGTTTTGGGATGACAAGAACAAAAAGATCCTGAGACATTGTGATGTGACATTTGATGAGTCTGTCCTATATAAGGACAGAGAGCAGAAGGTTTCAGAGACTACGAAGCAAGTGGGAGTTGAGATTGAGTTGCAGAAGAGTACACCCAGAGATGTTGCGGAAGAAACTCAACCAACTCCAGACGCTGTTGCTGAAGAACCTATGGTGGAACAAGTGACACCTGCGCAGCTGTTGAGGAGATCATCAAGGACCATCACAGCACCAGAATAGGTATTCACCTTCATTACATTATCTGTTGCTGACTGATGAAGGGGAACCAGAGTCTTTCGATGAGGCCCTATAGGTGGAGGATTCAATCAAG
>MCJB01007569.1:19081-65292 GCA_002018475.1 Nicotiana obtusifolia | reverse complement strand
TCCGAATTCTGTTGAGTATTGTTGCATCAGAGAATTTGCATCTTGAGCAAATGGATGTAAAAATAGCGTTTTTACATGGAGATCTGGACGAGGAGATCTATATGCAACAACCCGAAGGATTTGTAGTTCCGGGCAAGGAACACATGGTGTGCAAGCTCAATAGGAGCTTGTATGGGTTGAAGCAAGCACCGAGGCAGTGGTACAAAAAGTTCGACTCCTTCATGACCAAGAGTGGCTTTTGCAGGGCTGAAAAGGATCAGTGTTGTTACTTCAAGAAATACACTGATTCTTATGTGTTTCTACTCTTGTATGTGGATGATATATTGATTGCAGAATCCAGTATGAGGGAGATAAACAATCTGAAGGCAAGTCTGTCTTCAGCGTTTGAGATGAAAGATTTGGGTGCATCGAAGCCGATTCTGGGGATGTGGATTTCTCGGGATAGATCTGCTGGCACTTTAAATCTATCCCAGGAGGAATACATTGAGAAGGTGTTGGTCAGATTCCGGATGAGTGATTCTAAACCCTGGACTACTTCTTTGGCAAAGCACATAAAATTGTCAAAGGGGCAGTCACCCAAGACAGCTGAAGAGCATGAGCAGATGGCAATTATTCCATATGCTTCAGCAGTTAGGAGTTTGATGTATGCTATGGTCTGCACTAGACCTGACATAGCACATGCAGTGGGAGTTGTTAGCAAGTATATGGCGAATCCGGGGAAAGAGCATTGGGAAGCTGTTAAGTGGCTTCTGAGATATTTGAGAGGTACATCCAGTATTTCACTTAGTTTTGGCAAAGGCAAAGTGAATCTGTAGGGTTTTGTGGATGCTGATCTTGGTGGTGATGTGGACTTGAGCATGAGCACATCCGGATACATTTACACCATAGGTGGTATAGCAGTGAGTTGGATGTCCAGGCTTTAGAAGTATATTGCTTTTTCATCAACAGAGGCTGAGTATGTGGCAATAGCTGAAGCTGGAAAGGAGATAATATGGCTGGAAGATTATCTGGAAGAGTTGGGCAAGAAGCAGATTGAGAAGATTCTTTATTCAGATAGCCAGAGTGCCATACAGTTGGTGAAGAACCCAGTCTATCATTCGAAGACAAAGCACATCAGAAAACGGTACCATTTCACTCGCAGGCAGTGGAGGATGGTGATATGTGTTTGGAGAAGATAGAGGGTGCCAAGAATCCAGCAGACATGTTGACGAAATGTGTTGATGTTGAGAAACTGAGGTTGTGCAAAACCTCAGTTGGTCTTCTGTAGTTTGTTTCTACAGATGGTGCGGTGTGGTGAAGATATTGATGATGTTGGGACAATTTTTGGACGACTGAATCAGTCTCAAAGTGGGAGAATTGTTAGGTATGGACAAGTTGAGACAGGGGTGATTTTTTTCTTTGTCACCACTGTTCGGCAGTCAGTTCGCAACCAACTTCAGCCTACACGCACACCTGTTTTGCACTTAGGTGATAAATCAGAAGTAAGCACACAAGAAAATGCACACAGTGTTTACAGGCAAATGCCCAACTTTATTTATCTCTCAGATAATACAAAGAATCACGAGTTTGGAGGCTCTTTACAACTTGCTTAATCTGTCCAGGAGATCTTGCATCAAAGGGACGGGATATTTATTCTTTACTGTCACTTTCTTGCTGCCCTGATCGAGCTCAAACCAGACGTGAATGTGAAAGTGCCGGACTGTGTGGCACAAGTTTTGGGCGAGTTCAAAGATGTAATGCCACCAGAACTGCCCAAAACATTGCCGCCTAGAATGGATATTGATCACAAAATAGAGTTGCTGCCAGGTTCGGTTGCCCCCTGATTAATATGTGACGGACTTGAATTATTTTCTTGTATTTTTAGGAAACCCATAATCCCCATAGGTTTAGGAAAACTCATTGTCCTCATAGATTTGGGAAAGGAAAACCTATAATCCTGGTCAAATTAGGAGACCTTTCTCTTATAGGTTTGGGACTATTTGAGATCTATATATAGGATGTACTGTTTATTCTCCTTGTATCGTAAATACCCTTAATTATTAATATATATAAATTTCGCCGCCGTGGAAGTTTATCCTAACGGGGTATTACCACGAAATAAGTCTCTCATGTTTTTTCTCTCTCTACCTTAACTTTTCTCTCTTCAAGATTTCTTCATCTTCTTCACCAGTTCAGAGTGTTTGAGTGAATCGATCCTAACAGGAAGATCATGTTCAAATATTTTATCTTTCTTTTGTAAGAAAGAATAGGAAGAGAATGTTTTTCTTAGAGAATGCTCAAGTTGTATTAGGCTACTTATGACAACTTGAGATGATTACAATCATCAATTATATTTCTATTTATACCACTCAAAAAATTAATTTAAAAGTCTTGCACAAATAACTAGATACATGTATCACAAACTTTTAAAAGATTTTTTGAAAAACTAAGAGATGATATTGAAAGACTAAATGATATTCTCGAAACAATAAAGAACTCCTCGAAGACATAAAAGTCAAGGGTAGTATCCTTGTGAATGCATTAATTCCAACACTCTCCCTTAATGCATTTTCTTGACAATTCCAATGCGTTCTCGAAGATAGCAAAACTTTTCTCTAGGAAGTGCTTTGGTGAAGATGTCAGCAAGTTGTTCTCCTGTTTGGCAATAATGCAACTGAATTTCACCTTTCTTTTGTACTTCTCGGATAAAATGGTACTTGATGGAAATATGCTTCGATCTTTCATGGTTGACCGGATTCTTGCCAATGGCAATCACTGATTTGTTATCGCAATACAAAACAGTCCCTTCTTTTTGTTTTTCACCAATATCTTCAAGAATTCTCCTAAGCCAAATAGCTTGAGAAGTAGCCTTAGCTGCTGAGACATATTCTGCTTCGGCAGTGGATTGAGCAACAACACTTTGCTTTTTTGACAACCAAGAACAAATGCTTGAACCAAATAAGAAAGCATAACCAGAAGTACTCTTCATGTCATCCATACTTCCGGCCCAGTCACTATCAGAATAGCCAATTAAGTCCAAATCTCCATCAAATTTGTACATTATCCCATAATCCATTGTTCCTTACAAGTAGCCTTTGTAGCTGCAGAATGCACTTGGTTTGGTTCTTGCATAAATCTGGATAATAAACTTGCAGCAAACATAATGTCGGGTCTTGTTGAAGTAAGATATAGCAGGCTTCCAATCAAGCTCCTGTAAAGTGAGCTATTAGCTTTCTCTGCTCCATCATCTTTTCTGAACTTCTCATTTGCTGCTAATGGTATGGCCACAGACCTGCAATCCATCATTTTAAATTTTTGAAGAATACTTTTAGTATACTTCTTCTGAGAAATAAAAATTCCTTCTTCCATTTGAGAAACTTCAATGCCCAAGAAATAATGTAGCAACCCAAGATCACTCATTTCATAGGTTTGCATATCTTGCTTGAATTTCTGCATCATCTTCAGATCATTTCCTGTAAAAATCAGATCATCCACATAGAGACAAACAATGATAATGCTACCATGTTCTTGCTTCACATACAAAGTGGCTTCGCTTTTACTTCTCTGAAAATTATTTTTCAGAAAGTATGTATCAATTTCATTGTACCAGGCTCTTGGTGCTTGCTTCAGCCCATAAAGAGCCTTTTTTATCCTGTACACCCTCTCTTCTCCCCCTTGAACAAAAAATCCTTGAGGTTGCTTAACATAAATTCCTTCGTCAAGTTTTCCATTTAGAAATGCAGACTTAACATCAAATTGAAAAATCTTCTATTTCTTTTGTGCAGCAACATCAATCAAGGTTCTAATTGTCTCAAAACGTGCAACTGGAGAAAAAGTTTAATAGAAATCAATACCCGGATTTTGCATGAAATCTCTAGCAACTAACCTTACTTTGTGCTTTTGAATTTCTCCTTCTTGATTGAGTTAGATTTTGTAAAGCTTCCAAGTATTATTTTTCTCAATCATCCGAATTTCTTCTACCATGGCTTTCTTCCAAACATCATGCTTTATTGCCTCCTCATAATTTTCTGGCTCAATACAGGCAAAGTTGCATCTTTGATAGATGTCACTCAACATTCTTGTTCCTCTTGGAGATGGTTCTTCATCTTCTGGATCTGATATTTCTCCCCCTTGAGGGACATCTTCCTCTTCCTTATCCTCTTCTTGACTTGGCACATTTAAAGAAATGATAGAAGTATTTTTCACCTTTTTATCTTTCCAATTTCATGCTGTTTTTATCAAAAATGACATCTCTACTAACAACAAGTTTGTTAGTTTTGACATCGTGAAGCCTATAGCCTTTTGTCACATTACTATAACCAAGAAATATGCATTTTTGAATTTTTTTCATCCAATTTTATTCTTTTTTCAGCAGGTATATGAGCATCACAAACACACCCAAAAATTTTAAAATGACTTACAAAAGGTTTCTTTCCACTCCAAACTTCAACTGGTGTCCTATCCTTCAATGCCTTTGTCGGGCACCTATTGAGGATGTGCACTGCTGTATGTATTGCTTCTGTCCAAAAATATTTTGGCAGCCCTTTCTCATTCATCATCATTCTGTCTATTTCAACAATGGTTCTGTTTCTCCTTTCAGATACACCATTTTATTGAGGAGTGCACCCTGCTGTAAGTTGCTTCTCAATGCCTTCATTTTTGTAATATTCTTCAAATTCTCGACTTGTGTATTCACCTCCTCTGTCACTGCGAATGGTTTTGATGTTGCAGCCTTTTTGCTTCTCAACAAAGGCTTTAAATCTCTTAAATATAGCAAATATTTTTGACTTTTCTTTCAAGAAATAAACCCAATCCATTCTTGAAAAATCATCAATAAAAATTAGAAAGTACCTTTGGCTTCCCAGAAATGGAGTCTTCATTGGTCCACAAATGTCTGTATAGATTAGTTCCAAAAGTACACTTGCTCTCCAAGACTTCCCTTTTGGAAAAGACTTTTTATGTTGCTTTCCCATAATACAACTTTCACATGGATCCACCTCAGGATGTATCTCAGGAAGGCCTTGCACCATGTCTTTTTGCTTCAGAAGCTTCAAACCATGAAAATTCAAGTGACAAAACCGTTTGTGCCAAAGCCATGAATCATCTACAACTTTATTTTTGAATGCATTGTAATGAAGTTGTAAAGGAAAGTTTCTTTTTATCATCTTTACTTCAACAATGACTTGATTTGGCTCAATTTTATCATAAATTCTACAACAATTATCTCTAAACACAAGAGAATAACCATTTTCCATTAGCTGACCAACACTAAGCAAATTTTCTTCCAAGTCAGGAACATAAAGGACATCATGAATTTGCTTACCGCTCCCTTTTCTGTTGATCGAAATGGTACCTTTACCTTTTGCATCAACTAAGGCTCCATTCCCCATTTTCACTTTAGGAGTGATGCTGCGATTAATTGAGAGAAAAGCTTTTTCATCTCCATTCATATGATTGGTACAACCGCTATCAACATACCATTCATTGCTTTTTGCCGAAGCATCAGATTGAGAAGCGAAGAAAAGGTTTTCTTCCTTTTCTTCCTCCTTTCCTTCACGGAAATTTGCTTGTTCCCGTTGGTTGTGCCTGCAATCCTTCTTAATATGGCCAAACTTTTTACAATAGTTACATAGGGGCTTTCCTTTGTGTCAATATTTTTATACATTATGATTAGTCTTTTTGCAAATTTTATAAAATATTGTTGCAATAATGTTCACGGTAAAATTAATAAATGTGTAGGATTATTATATGCAACTCGTGTAACTTGGAATTTATATATGTAGTGTTTCCATGTGTAACTCTAAGTGGCTTGGTTATTTAACAAATATGTGCTTACAAAAAAAAGAAGAAGATAAAAGTAGGAGGTGATAAATGGAGAAAACAAAAGTAAAAAATGTAGAAAGTGATGGTTTATGTCTTTTGTGATGGGAAATACATCCATAAATATCGGCTGATGAGGGAAAAGGAAAGCTTACGTCGAAAGAAAGAAGTGGATCAAAAGCCAAAAAGGTGGTCAAAATTATCACAATTTGCGAGGAAGCCCGTAAATACCGCATACTTTTTATAGGCACTCTCCTATCATTTCTCACTTTGTTCAGTCCTTTGTAGTATTAGTGTGTAAAGAACAGAGAAGAGATGGAGTCAAGACTTAGAAGAATAATCCCACAACTCTGTTTTACATCGAAGAATAACCAAAAGTTTCTTAGCATAAATCTAGCCTCAAGCTATCCTAACCTTAATGAGCAAGTCAAGGCATGAATTTCCTTTTCTTTTGTCTCCACTACCTTCATGTTTTCTCTATTCTTGGCCCCATATGCCACTTTTGTTTTTTTTTCTTCTTATGTTCGACCTCAAAATCAAGATCATATAGTATATCATGCCGAAATCACATGGAGGGATTCTTGTTCCGTTCATTCTAATATTAATTTCAACTAATATGGTAGCCCAAAAATCTATTGTGTTTGGGTTCATTGATCATGATCAAGTTTCAAAAAGACCTGATCCTCTGCACCAGTTCAAGTTGTATAACGGAACTTATAATCTTGGCAACAAGCACTATTGGGCTGTAAGTCTTGTTTATAATGAAATAAAAAGTTACTTACCTAGTTTTTATTGCTAATAAGGGAAGCAGCTGATATGTGTATTTGTTTTTGTTTTTTTTCCTGAAATTTATAGTCTGCGGCTTTCACAGGCATCCACGGCTATGCAATTGCTGGGATTTGGTTATTATTTGGATTGGGATTTGGGAGTTATATGATATATAAATATTTCCATGGCAACTCAATGACTCCAATTGTTGACTATCCACCTTCTTCCTACATTTTGATGTTCTTGCTCGTTGTTCTGTTTACCATTTTTGCCATGTAAGCTGCCTATTTCTTGATTTTTGGATTTCGACGATCAAATATGTTGGAGAACTATTTTTTGAACTGATTCTGTGCTCTGTTACAATTTTAGAAAGAAAATACACATATACACACGTTTGTTAAGATGAGAAGGAAGTTGTTTCAGGAAATAACTTTAGTAGTAAATAATATCATATTCTTAAGTAAATAAGTAAAAGCACACGTTGATTACAAAGCCAGAAAACAAATATTTCGCATCTTATCTTGCTAACAACGTTGTATATGCATTATGGAAACCACTCTAGAAGTTTTCATTCATGAATTATTCTTATTTATGTTGGAGTAAGTTGTCTTGTCTTATTTTCAGGCAACTAGTTCAGTTATTACAGAAAGTTAACACTGTCAATGCATAGAAGTTAAAAGTCATTATTAAACGCATATTTGTGTAACTATCCCTTCCTTGTCCCTTACTTAAAATGATGATTAATGACCTGTATATATGCACTAAAATGATTGGTCTTCTCAAATTGGAATAAAGTAGAAGTTACAACACATTTCATTCATATTAAGTTTTACAAGAGGAGTAAAAGAAGAAGACTGATTGATGTGTCTACTTTTTTGGTTTGGAAGAATTGCAAGCAGTGTTATTTTGGCAGCAAACAATGGTTTTGAACATAGAGTGGAAAGGCTTCGCCAAACAATTTTTCATGCTGGTGGGGATACTCGTCAAACCATTAGAAGAGTAATAAAGGTTTTGCTAAATATGCAAACTGTTTTAAGCCCTTATGATTCAGTGGCAAACCAGATGTTGAACTTGACAACTCATAGACTTCGAAGAGGATCTATTATGATTCAACAGTTTATTGACAAAACCAGACATTCAAGTAATGAAGCAATTACAAGTCTGTAAGTCATGACTTCATTCCCCGCGCCATTGTCGTTCTTATGTTAAATATCTCTTTCATTAACCTATTGCTCTGTTTTGCAGGTATGTTGCAAATATTGTTGTTGTGACTCTCAATTTGGTATTTTTGGTTAGTGCATTAGGTGAGATTCTGTCACACGTTGCATATTTTTTTAGTCTTATTAGAATGTTTGAAAATAGAAGGGGAGACTTGGCGTAACTGGTAAAGTTGCTGCCATGTGACCAGGAGGTCACGAGTTCAAGCCGTGGAAACAATCTCTTGCAGAAATGCAGGTAAGACTGCGTACAATAAACTCTTGTTGTCCGACCCTTCCCCGGACCCTGCGTATAGCTGGGAGCTTAGTGCACCGGGGTGCCCTTTAGAATATTCGAAAGTAGATGTACTTCAATGTTTGGGTGTCAAACTAGAGGTTGTGATTTTGTGTGACTTATGATAACATAAGCTATTACATTAGTTCTACTTTGCTATCATCTTGCTATTGCTTTTTTCTGTTTAGTTCTTTCTAACGTACGTGTAAATCGACCAACGACATGGTTAGACTAATGGAATGCTGCTTTGGCTCAGTTTTGCTCGTTTGGCATTGGCCTCTTGGATTTATAATGTAAGTGAGATTTTGGCACTTCTAATTGGACACATAATCACCTTTATATTATGAGGAAGCCTAAACTGCTGTTAATGTTTATTGTGTTTAATTTTAGAATAATCTTTTGCTGCTGGATTTTGACAACTCTAAATTGGGTGCTGACTGGCTTTGATTTCTTCTCCCATACGTGAGCACACATCCTGTTCTCTCCCTCTCAATTAAGGTTATTTTTCATAATATATACCATATATAATTTTGGCACATGTTATATATGCAGCTTTGCAGAAGACACGTGCTCAGCTTTAGAGGACTTTCAACAGAATCCCAAGAACAATAGCTTGCAACTTATACTTCCCTGTGCAGAAGCTGGAACTTCAGACAAAATATTGGTGCAGATTGGCTCCACTGTTCATAATTTCATAAGTCAGGTACTGTTATCTACTCCTATTATAGTAGAAACAATAGACGAGCATTATGTCAGCATCACTGAGGCAGGTTATTTAAACTATTTATTTTGGTTGGTTTCCAGCTAAATTCTAAGTTGACAGAAGTGCAAGGATTAGGATTAAATGATATGGGGGAAAATAACTCAGGAAAAAGAGGAATTTGCGACCCCTTCTCTGGTGCACCTAATTTCAGCTTCACACCTGATCTCTGCCCTAAGGATACTATTCCAATTGGAGAACTGAAATATGTAAGTTTTAAGCAGTAATTTACAGAACATGAAAAAGATTCTTTATGGCTCATCTAGTTAAAAATTGGAAATTCCGTCCTGTTTCCATATCACAATGATATTTCATTCGAATTTTAAGTTATATACACGAACAATGTGAAAATATTTTACACCATCAGTTCAATTGAATTCCAGTTAATAACACGTTATTACTATTTGTCACGTTAATATAGGCTCTATATGAAAAGTTAACATGCAGTTCATAAAGCTTAAATTCATTTATCTCTTCCTCATGACACCCCCCTTTTTCATCCCTTACTCTTAATTGTGGAGTTCCTTGGTGATGTAGATCAGTAGCAAATACACCTTGTCCTAAGCGGTGCAAGTGACATTTTTTACTAAATATGTTTATATAGATTATAAGCGAAATAAGAATAATGAGTATAAATATAAAAAATGGATTGAAGCCTGCACAATTTGTCTGTCTGGATTATAGATTTACAAAGGATTTAACATTTGATCTTATATATACACTAACGGCGTAAAGTATATTTTAGTATGTTATAATAGATTACTTATTTTATTTTTCAAGTTATGAATCCCACGAATTATGGATGATTACCTGTAGTAACGTAACTTAATAGTGTCTTTTATACTATCATCATCGTATATAAAATTTGAACTCTATCAAGAATGCTTATGTTTGCCTGTAGGTTCTGTCAAGAGTCACATGCTATGGAGAAAATTCTACAGCCAATTGCTTGGGTGAAGGGAGATTCATTCCACAGGCATCATCCATGATGTTATTCGCTTACACTGAATCTATTCAAGACTTGATAGAAATATTCCCTGATTTATTGAGCCTAACTCAGTGCTCCACAGTAAAACAAGCATTTTCCAACATTTTACAGTACCAGTGCAGGCCATTTCGAATTTCAGCACGAATACTATGGTCATCTATGTTGTCACTTTCGATTATTGTGGTACTTCTGGTATTGACATGGATAGTAAAAGCTCATCAAGAAAGAGGAAGAAGCTTTGGTACGTGTTCCATTGTACCTATATCCGCCTAACGATGCCAAGAAACTTGGCCAAAAACAGATATATATTGTGCAGGCAATCTAAAGAAGATGTAGATGGTTTGCCATTTTTTCCTTTTCTTTTGACAATTATAGTTGGAGTAAGTATACAGTATACTCTTTCCCCTGAAGTCGCAAGACGCCAAACAGAAGGGGTTAAGCTATACAGAAATAGAGAATATCTACCAAAAATGTACTTGATTTATTGGTTCTTGTCGTGTACATATTTAATTTTGGCATGATTAGTTCTTGATGGCTACTCGAGGCTAAGTGTTGGCCATGTGTATTTTCTAAATTGGCAGATTTGTAACGCTACTTCTCGACGTATACGCTACATTTTGATTGATTTTAGTTCTGTCTGTTCGTCGGATTATTTTGAAGGTTCGTGGATCACTTTCCGCAAATTAGTAAAAAGCTTTAAAAAAATATCAACATTTAATGTTTATACAAAAAATCAATTAGGCATGTCACACGTACAAATACTTTATCACTTGATAATAGTTAAGTGATATATATTTCTTTTACTAATTATTATTATTATTATGTGGTGTAAACTTAAACATCCATGCTGCAAATGCAGAATCAGAAACCTCCTTGACCGCGGAAACTTGGACAGCTAATGTTGGTTGGCTACCTTGTAATACTGTTAGTTCTTTTGTTAAAGCACTTGACTAAGCTATAGAAAATTATTGAGAAAATGATTCAAGTTTACTCATAATGTAGCAGTAATACGTGTCTTGAAAATAAAGAACCACACATATAACTATTAGGTAAAGACACCTATTCATTGACTACTGGTGAAGGCAATGTTTGTCCACAGAAAACTAGAGAAAATGAAGGTTGAAAAAGATCTCGTGAAAACATTAATACTCAATAAGTTGAATGCCTTTCTTGAATATTTTGGCCCACACCCGTCAGTTGTCCATTGGCCACATACTCTACGCGAAGCACCTCAAACAGTAACCATCATGCATTTAATTAGTCTATTAACACTACTTCGGCTACAAATATTAATATTCTAAACAAATTTAATTTATTTTAAAATATTTGATGTTTAAAAATAAGAAGTCGTTTTTTCCTTTTTTCATATCAATATTTAATGTTTCAATTAAAGAATATTAGTTAAGTGAGATATTTAAAAATAGATAAAGAGTAACTCAAATTAACATTTAATTATTAAAATTATTAAATATCTTTTTTAAAGAGCATGCTAAAATTTTAAAAGACTGCAGTGAACATGCTTTCGTGGTTCATTAAGAATTTAGGATATGCATGTCACACTTCGGAGTCAATTTTTCCAAAATATATTGCCTCACAAGCAATTATTAAACGTAATTATGCAAGAACCTGCCAAATCTAAAAGCTAGCTATATAATACTACTATATGAAAGTGTTATTTTCTCTCCGAGAAAACGCAAAAAGTGATCGAATCAAACAGGAAAAAAGATAATGTGGCGTTGCTTAAGTCAACTACATAATTTAAGTTCTAAACTACAAGTACACTTAATCATAAAGTATAATTGAATGTATGAAGCAATAATTAAATGCTTAATCCCAAAAAGGACCGTAAGGTCATGAAAATTGCAAACGCAAGAATTAAGAATTTTCGTCACTGTAACATTTCGAGAAAGTGAGAGTCACAGGGAAGAGAAGTAAAGGTGGGAGTTGGGGGGGCCAAAGCCCAAAGGGATGATCTTTGCTCTGAAGTTATCATAATTATCATAATTAATTACATTCCAAGATCCAATAGTCTCTCGACTTACTCAACCTTTCCTTTTCCTTGTCATCTCCCCCTGCAATCTGGGCCGGATTTTACAGAAAACTAAATGCCCAAATTAACCTTTGACAACTAGTCTAGCAGTTGATCTTAAGGAAATTCAGATGCACAAAACTTGATAGATTAGCTGAAGTATTGCTCAGCCGAGTTGCTATTTGAATTACAACTGACACGAGCAGCTACGGTTGAAACATATGTCGAGAGATTTCGTTCAATCCTCGACTAGGTTGTTTTCTGGTAAGCTTCTGTCCTTTGACTGTCAGCTGAATTTGACTATTATGCTTTCCCCTTTGCCCTTTTTCTTCTCCTTCCTTCCTGAGAATAAATAAAAAACTTCTCAGAAATTGTGATTCTTTGTGGATCTTGAGCTGATCAATTTAGCTTGTTAATGTCTCTGCTGATTCTTTTGCCTTTACACTATCATACTTGTTAATTATTCCTCTAGGCATCTATGTCAAATGATAGTCAAGACAATAGAGGACAGCAAGTGCATCATAACATACAATCTTCGTATTAATTTTTCTTTTTGTAGTGATAAAGTTGCAATCTTTTGTGTGGTATTGAGACATTCAGAGTGATCAAATACATTGTAGCAGCAGTGGTTGAGGGAGTTTAAACTGAGCCAATTTCCGCACTCAAAATCTGAAAAAGATGGAAACTTATAACAATTCAAAACACTAACATTGTATGTGCAGTTTATATCTCAATAACTTTAATAGGAATATTAGCCTACCCATCACTGGCTTATAGCAAAAATTGGGTCTCAACTTCATCTATAAATAATTTGGATTAAGGCCTTATGTTTTATTTACAACTTGGACCATGCTCTTATCCTTTCAGATTATAGTCGATTAAAATCGAATTCTCACAGTCTAATAAAATTTTCTATAACTAGCGATTAACAAGTTGCGTGCTCACTGATAAATATGTTCCATTTGTTTGTATCTTTTGTTGGTTCTCAAGAAATCCACTAGATTGAATTGCTGTTCAAACAATTGATTATGCACGTATCATATTGTCAGCAGTCAACTCTAACAGAGTAATAAGTTCAAAAAACTTGATTTTTAGTTATTTTGTATGCATGTTCGTACTAGTTATACGATTTCATCTATTTACGAAATATTGACCTTTATTGAGAGATATGTATATGTATAGATATGTGTTGATACATGCAAGCACAAGTGCATATCATCTCTATTATGCTCTGCATATCCATTTTCTTTTGTGGTTGTGGCTATAGTTCTGGCCTCTCTACCTTCACTAGTTAGTAGTAAGGCCTACGTACACATTACTGGGATTGTTGTTTTTGTTGTTGTTGTTGTGGCTATAGTTCTGGATCTCCATTGGTTTGATTTTCTTTACTGCAGCATTATCCTCAAGATAAAAAAGGGACAAAATGAGGTTCAAGAACAAATCCAGGAAACCAACCACTTTACGTTGCAATGCAGGACGCAAATGCTCATTTTCAGTTCTTGTATGGTGCCTAGTAGGTTGCCTTCTTTTACTTAATCTATACTCCTTCATTAGCCAAAAAGATGCACACCATGGGGGGACGCACTTACTTATAAACCAGCACCCTCACATTCGTGAGCTTGAAGAGGTTGAGGAGGAAAATATACAGATTCCACCACCAAGGAAACGATCCCCACGTGCTGCCAAAAGGAAGCCTAAGCGGCCAACCACCTTGATTGAAGAATTTCTTGATGAGTCTTCCCAGCTAAGGAATGTTTTTTTTCCTGGTCAAAGAACTGCTATAGATCCTCGTAAGAGTTCTGAAAATGATACCTATTATTATTACCCTGGACAAATGTGGTTGGATACTGAGGGAAACCCTATACAAGCTCATGGAGGAGGTGTTCTGTACGATCAGAGGACAAAAATGTATTATTGGTATGGAGAGTATAAAGATGGGCCGACATATCATGCTCACAAAAAAGGAGCAGCGCGAGTAAGTTCTGGATTTCATACATTTTTGTAGGTAATTAGCTTCTATGTTATTGTGTTCTTTATTTAAACTGTTGTTCCGCGTCTTGTAACATACAGAGTTCTGTGCCCCTCCTCTCTTCTCTCGAAGTGTATATACATGTGAACCTTGTATATTTTCTACGTTGAACTAGGTAATGCTTTTGTACCGCTTGCATGCACATCTCAACAAGGCGCTGCAGTTCCTTCTGCCACTAGTTGTAAACTATATCTGGTTTATATCTCCTTTCTTTTCTTTCCATTAGTTGATCGGTGATTATATATTTGTGCTTAGCTGTAAGAGAAAAGACTGCTTTCAATGTGATCCAGGGTAGATCAGGAAGATTGTGGAGATTAGCTCCCAAGTATAAATCGAAAATTCATACTTGAATCAAGAATGCTGAAAATGTAATGGAAAGTGACCTTCTATCTCTGCTATACTATCCTTTTCAATAGAAGGAAATATGGCCTTGTGTTGCTCTTGATCTTTCTAACTAGAAAACTTAGTAATTTACTTCTGAAACCTTATTATGCTCGACCTGTGGTCCTCTCCCCCTTCCTATTAGTTAAGGATAGGATTGGCATGCTTTGAACATAACAAGCATCTTTTGCCCCTTTCTCACTGTATTGCATTACTGGGTTTCAACTCTTTTTAAAAAGAAAGATTAATAAAGAAAGATTCCACCATAGAGAATATCATTGCATACTGATGTGCTATTAACAAGAAGCTGTGTGTGCTTTATGCTCTGGGCTATTGTAACACAGGAAGCATACCTTTTAGGGCAAGATTTTCATCTTTTGGTTCTTTTGTATTCTTCATATATGCAAACTATTCCCAAGACCATTTTAGTTAGTCTCACTTGTGGATGGAAAGGCACCAAGGAGAGCTTGTCAAATTTCAGGCTAGCTAACATGTTTTTACCTTCTAAGTTTCAGGGGACTGATAGCTTTGTAAGCTCTTTGAGGCGTCTTTTAAAACAGCAACATCATCTTTTCAAATCCCATTGAGCAACCAAAATTCTTAGTACAAGGTAAATAAGGAAGAAGAATGAGTATAGCGATTGAATATGAAGAGGTTGACACGTCTAGAATATCGTCACTTACATTTTCAGAGCCACAAACAGATAGAAATCATCAAGGAAAATATGACTTATCGGGTTTTAATCTTCTGAAATTCTAAGTGCAAGATTGTTCTGTTCCCTGTTCACAGGCAGATTCAACAGATTTAAACAACTATCTTTGTTTTCTAGATATATCCGGCTCTTTAAAAAGTTTTGGAGCTTGCTTGTGTTAGGGAATTGATTGCTATTAAATGTTTTGTACAACTTGGTGCTAAATTGTTGCTTGAATTGAATAAATTTTTCTGAGTCCTTTTCCTTTCCTCTTCTCCCCTTTTCTACCGTACAAAAGTAGAGAATATCCAAGTGTTATTGCATTCATTTTTGGTACGGGCATGCCAAGATTCTTTTCTGTTATTCTAGACTAGATTATGAACTCCTGGTTGGCTTTTGTCAAGATTGAACTGAGACTACAAGAAAAAATAAGTGGAATAGCCTATATCCTGTGCTACGACCTCCCACCGTTCTAAAGGATGAATATGTATTAGTAGGATTGTTGCCCCCATTGCTCTTTTTGAGTGGATGAGATAGCATCAAGCCTAGCACAAAACAAATTTGGACTGCTAATTAGTAGAATTGTTAAGCCGTCTAGCATAGTCGATTCCTGATAGTGAAGTGGGAAGAACAATGCCTCCAAAAGTGTTGATCAAGGATGCTACTAATATTTTAGTCAAAAGATGCTATAAAGATGGTCGTTTATGGAGGGAAGAAGACCCAAAGGCTAGCCACTTTGGTTTGTGTCAAGCCAATTTGGGAGAGAGTTCAAGATTATCACAGGGGAATTCTGAAGTCACAGAGAAGGGCGACTGCATATGGGGTCATCTGGCCTCCGCCCATACGTTTAAACTCTCTGGACTTCTCCTTGAGCTAAGTGTGACCGCACATCATGGGTACATCACGGGTTTTGGCCGAACACACGCGCACACAACAATTATTTGTAGTTTGACAGTCAGAAGAACCTGCAAGGTGTGCTGATGTTCGACCGCACATCCCCTTCCAGCAACACATTTTATTAAGTTGTATTTTCAAGGATCCCTGTGGAGGCAAAATACACTAGGTTATTTTTTTCTATCTGTCCAAGCCTTGGTGGAAAGAGTTACTCGGCTCCTATGCTAGTGACAGGTAGCTGGTACCCTGTGGAATTAGTCGAGGTGCGCACAAGCTGCTCCGGACACCTTAGTTATAAAAAAAAAGTTGTATCTTCAAGGCCGAAAACTTGTTATTTCCTAATGGTCCATTCTTAGACTTAACCTTGGCTATAAATACAGAGTAGTTAATTATTTGTGTTGAACCTCAGATTATTGAAGTTATTGTTTGTGAGGAAAGGTTATCTCCCTATGTTCTCTCTTCAGACCCCATTGAAGGCTAATGAAGGTCTTGAGTGCTTCTTATCTTTCAATTAAAGCTTTGATAGTTTTGGTTCTCTTGATTAAATTCCTACATTGTTAATGTTTTCTTGCATGTGTTGGGTTTGAATTGTAATCAAATTGGGTAAACTCTCCTTCAACCCTTTTTCGTTTTCTCAATCAACTCTTGAGATCCAATTGAGGGTTGAAGTTCCGTTGCCCAATCAAAGTCCAATAAAAGAGAACACTACTGCCAAAGCTGTGAGGGTGCTCTACAGTGTAAGTTAAATGATTAGCAACCTCCTATTACTCCTCACACTGACAACCCCAACAACCAATAATCACTTTCCTCTCTCTAAGGTTCTGCGGTAAGAATTGCATCCGGGCTGACCACGTGAAGAATGCCACTTTCTTCTGCGCCATTGTACTCCATATCTCCCTCCATCCTGTCTTATTACCGCCCTTGTATTGAAGACTTAAGTAATTGGATCTCACCGAGAATGTGATTTAGAGGCCGTGACAGATTTTTTGAACACATTACATGACAAGTAATGTGGCTGTATCTTTTGCTGTAAATATCTTCCAGTATTCTATTGTTGCGGGAAGTCAATATAGTGATCTGTATCTTAAAAAGAAAAAGGAAAAGGATCTCAATGAAAATGTGCTGGTGCCTAGTCCCTCCACGCCATTTTATTCTCCTTGCCATCTGTCATAGTGTAAATGGACTCATTCGCTTCCTCCCATTATCTAGCCCACAGTCACTCAACCAACCAATCAGAGGTCAATTACCAAATAAGCAATCTTAAGCAGTTTTTTAAAGCTCCTGGACACTTAAGAAGCATCTGGAAATCATTTGAGCACGAGTGCTCTTAAAGGGACAGTTTGGTGTCAACCGTCTTAGATGAGTAACCTAATGGGATGATCTCTTAGATATCAGGCTTGAGTCAGACGTTGGGATGCTATCATATGCATAGTGATACATACTTCTCTTTTCATTTTATTTAAAGGTTATGAGACTTTTCCTTGGTTCCTAGATTGTTGATCTCTTGTCCATTATCTAGAATTGGTTTGCTGTTCTGGCAAAGGCGTGAGATTTATTCTTCGTCCGGGAATTAGTTTTAGCTTTAACTTATCAGCTTTTCATCTCAATGTTTTCTTCCTTTCAGGTTGATGTTATCGGTGTTGGTTGCTATTCATCAAAAGATTTGTGGACTTGGAAAAATGAAGGAATCGTTTTGGCAGCAGAAGAAAATGATGAGACACACGATTTGTACAAATTAAATGTACTGGAGAGGCCAAAAGTAATTTACAATGAGAAAACAGGTAAATACGTAATGTGGATGCATATTGATGACACAAACTACACGAAAGCTTCAGCTGGTGTCGCCACTAGTGACCTCCCCACTGGTCCCTTTGATTATCTGTACAGTAAACGGCCCCACGGATATGATAGCAGGGACATGACACTCTTCAAAGATGAGGATGGTATAGCATATCTCGTCTACTCCTCGGAGGACAACAGTGAGCTTCATATCGGTCCACTTAACGAAGAATACATAGACGTGACCCAAGCCATGAGAAGGGTTCTTGTCGGACAACACAGGGAAGCCCCTGCTTTGTTCAAGCATGACGGGACCTACTATATGATCACATCAGGTTGCACTGGTTGGGCTCCAAATGAGGCCTTGGCTCACGCAGCTGAATCGATTATGGGGCCGTGGGAGACCATTGGAAATCCATGCATCGGCGGCAACAAAGTTTTTAGACTCACAACTTTTTTTGCTCAGAGCACATTTGTGCTTCCTTTGCCTGAGCTACCTGGTTCCTTTATTTTTATGGCAGATAGGTGGAATCCAGCTGATTTAAGGGATTCAAGGTATGTGTGGCTACCTTTAAGAGTAGCAGGGCCTGTAGACCATCCTCTTGAGTACAATTTTGGTTTCCCCTTATGGTCCAGAGTGTCTGTTTATTGGCATAAAAGATGGAGACTTCCTTATAAGTGGCAGGGAAAAAAATGAGTAGGAGATACAGGGAACCATTTGTACAATATGTTCTCCCATTTTTTTTTTCAAATAATTTTTCCATAGTTTATTGTTGTAGTATTATTCTTTACAATTAAAAAATTAACCAGTTCTATGCTCAATAACGATAGGTGTAAATTTTGAGAGTTTGAACTGCTATGCCTAATTTCCATCCCAGGCATGTGTATGGTAATACTGTAATCTTTTGAGCTAGAATTACTGTTGTTGAGTGAAAGCAGCTTGGACTTCCTTTTTGGGCCGCAATGGAATTCTCTTTGCCTTTTAGTTTATGTCTCGATTGTATAAATTAACTTTATTAAGATTTATCTGAATGTTGTTACTGAAAGTGCTATATTACCAGTCAGTAGTTGAACACAAGAAGGAAACATTGTAAAGCTCCAACAATGCGAGAGAGAGGATGCATTTACGCTTGTGGAAGATTCTGCTTTGATCCGATGAGTATGGCGGATTTATCCATTAAAACAATGACAACTTTTTATTTTCTTAATAGGAAATCATGTTTTTGTGGTCCATAACACTTGTCATATGCGGTAGCCTTAAGAAATATCAAACTCCAAAAAAATTAAAATGCACATTGCAAATATTGAAAAGAATAGCAGGTTATTATTTAACGCATGCTAGTAGAAATTACAAGTCAAACCTGAAAGTTAACTTCTAGTATCATTTGTGTGAGTTGTGATCACAATCAAGTAACTATTAAACAAATTTCTCTATTTGACGTAGAATTCCAATGTTGGTATGCAAGATAATTGGTCAGTCTTTTTTCTATTTTCATCGTTATTTTGTTTGTAAAATCTTTTGTTAGTTGATTGGATGAATTAGCTATTTAGTAGGGAAGCAAATGGATGAAGCTATAGGGGCAAATATAAGAGCCAACATGCCTCATATTGAATAAAAAGTTACAAAAATATTTAATTTAACCAAAAGTCAGAGATAGATAAATATATCCCTTAGAAGATTTCCTAAAGCCATTCTATTTATCTTTTGTCTCCAAGAAAGGTGCCCTCAACGAAAAGCAACATCGTAAAAGACAAAATATTCCTTGAATTTTATTCTTCGGAGTGGATTATTTTGCATTAGTAGTTGCGCAGTCGCTCTCTCTGGTGAATTAGTTATTTGATTAAATATTCATTTTAGAGTAATAAATATCACACTTTAACCTCGTTACATAATGATATCATTTAATAAACAAGAGAATAATATAAAGAGTTGCGGTCATCAGACGCTTAATAGACGCAAACCATCCAACAAACCATTATTTCTTTTTTCCAATATATCAAACCTTTATTTGGGTGGTCGCCAACTTGCAGTATTTTGGTCATCACAACAAAGTCTTGGTCAATTTTCGATCACCATAATATACACAACCAGGGTTCCTTTATGCTATAAGAGAAGCAAATAAAGAAAACGTAGACAAAATAATATATAGTGAATTCATTGAGGCCATGCTTTTGATAATCGTAGATGAAGAAAAGGCCCACGTAAATGAAGAAGACGAGGATCTTACGCAATTTAAAAAAGAAAAAGACCAATAAAAGTTGTAGTGAGGAGGAAGGTACTTTTCATCTTTAAAAAGAGGTTTCTTTGAATAGAGTTATCTTAATATTTTGGAGTTGTTTTAGCAAAAATTTTTGGTGAGAATTCGAATTTAATCGAATTCTAATAAAGATATCGAACATAAAAAAAAAAAAAAAAAAAAAAAACCAAAGGTGAAAAGGTAGTGAGAATGTTAACGTGGAGGGGGCAGGTCTCATCAAAAGAGTAAGAGAGATGTGAAAAAAAACCCTAAAAAGAAGTTCCCCACTTCCCACTACTATTACTGAATGTTTCTTTTTCTCTTGCTTTCTTTTAGTGGGCCAAAAAGTAGTCATCCACTTCAGAGGCCAAGTTTAATTTTTGGTTTATTGGTGTGGGAGAGGGGCCATCAAGTGGCCTAAAGCAACTTCATTCTCACCAAAAAAGTATGGAGAAAAAAGGAAAGATTAATAGGAATAGAATATGAAATAGACCATATCTATACAGCGTGCAGGCCACTTATATATTAGACCATTATATACCACTAAAGACTAAACACCTTTTGTTAGATTCCCAAGCATACCCTAAACTCAATAGCCGTCCTAAGATTCTATGGTCCCAACCCAAGATAACGACCCCTTGTTACAATCTTATGATCAATTTTTGTTTTTATCTCAATTATTTCTTACTTTAAATATCACAAATCTATGCTTATATCATCCTTTGGCACCTAATACCTACTCCATCAATACACAAATTGAGACCAAACACTTAGACAAATTAAAGTACTTTAAGAAGCTACTGAGTTTCATGAAGATCATGTGTACTTGATGCGTTAGCTATTTGTCTTGTTGTTCTCCTACTTAACCATAAAGACAACACAATGCAACTAATGGACTATTTATGCTTTATTCTTAACAATATTGACATTTTGGTAGTCATATAACTAATGGATGTATCAGCAAGAAAGACATAATTTGGTTTGTATAATACCAACCAACTTCTAACCGAAGGGATTAACACTGGCCGGTTACCGCGTGCTGATAAATATCATCGTCGTCAACAGCATTCTAAAGGAATTAAGTTATAGATTATCAGTATAATTTAGCATACTATATTATCTACTTTATTTTCTGGATTATCAGATCACATTTGTTGTAAGAAATTACATCATGTTATTACAGCTAACTTAATTAACCTGATGGACTAAAACTAATTATGATAGATACATATAACTTAAACTCAATTGGGAAACCAAATTTTCTTTGCTTGAATGCCGAAATCAATCACCAATGTTAACAAAAGATTAATCATCATCCGAGAGAATTAGTATGTTACTACTAAAGCTCAAAAATTCTATTCATCATTTAAAATTCAAAAAAAAGGAAAAAAAAAAAAAAGAGACAAAGGTACCTTTCTTGATTCCATCCACTCCAAACAAATCCACTAACAAAAGTGAGAGAGCAATAGGGAGCTAGCTAAGATGGCGACTCACCACCCAACACCACCCATTGGTGATCTAAGGCTTCCATGCACTGGCCCACACCACCGGCTGTTCCTTCCACGACAGGAATATTCCGGCGGAATCTCCGCCGCACTGTGTCATTGACCACCCTTCTTTATACCTCCTCAACAAAGCCCTCACATCATCACAAACTTCATCACTATATAAAACCGGACTAAAGCCTCCTGCATGCAAACGATGTGACCATTTTGCCCCTGTTTCCCGCCTCTCCATTGACTCTGATGGAGGGCAAGCCAATAAATCAACAATAGACCGTCCTGCTTGTCTCTCTAGCATCAAACGTTCGTTACTTGTCTTAGGGAAACTATCGTCTAATGATTCAAAATAAACCCTAATCCATTTTAAACATTCTTGAAAACCCTTAACGAAATCAAAACCATCAACTCCCACATCAAGATCAGCTTCTTCTTCCACAATAGTCACAATCCTAGGCTGTAATCTCCTAAACAATGATATCAAATAATCCCTCCGATTTCCAGCTGGTGAAACCGAATGTAACGCGCCGATACAATTAATTGCTAGCGCTTCATCTTCTTTAATATCTAAAGCACCAACATCCAATTCAGATAAGTTTCCCATATGATGTATGACATTAAACTTAAATGGCACACCCATAAGCCTAGCAAATTTTTCCATTCTGCTCCCGATCTCTTTCATAACTTTTTGCACAGCCGCCGTTCCTCCGGTGGCGCCACCTACGACCACGGAGGTGAGTCGGAGATGAGGAGTTTCATCAGTACGAGTAGCAAGAGCTTCAAGCAAAGTTGGCCATTGAGTACAATAAGTGTTGCTAATATCAATTATATGCAACTTACTTTCACCTTCGAACGCTTCCATAATTGCACCATTGGACGCAACGTGACCAAAAGTTGTCCACGGGCTAACTTCCTGGAATTTCAAAACCAATTTCCTCGTTGACTCGAAAGAACATGTTTTATCAGAAGCAGACACCAAGGTTCTATAACAACGTTCACCAGAATCCGTCATGCGACTAAACAAAGCCTGCAAAAAATAAGAAGCCAATTTTTGCTCGGTGTCACCATAGGGAGAACTTAGCTCATTCAACATCCACATCAGCTGCTGGACACGTGTGCTGTTCTTATCAGCAATGGCTCGAGAAGTTTCTAGAAGGATGTCCGTTGCCCACTTGCCCGAAAATGAAGAACCAAATTCGAGGTTTAAGTCACGTGCTGGGGAGAACTGATCATAGTACTGATGAGATTGTGTGGGAGTACTGCTAGTGGTTGTCGGTGTAGGAGTGTTGGAAAATTGTTGTTGTTGTTGTTGTTGGTGGTAATGATAAGGAGGAGGGTAGTTGTTGTGTTTAGAAGAGGAATTAGAAGAGAAGTCATCTTCATCCATGAAAAAGTTGAAGCATTCTTCGTCTTCTTGATTATGATGAGAAGGGTAATTGTAAGTACTGTAGGTATTTTGTTTATTAGAAGATCGAGAGCTGCTTGAAGTTCTACTGGAGTTAAAGGATTGATCAGATTGTTGTTGTTGTTGTTGTTGAAGACTAACTAATCTAAACAAAGTATCCATTTAACCAACGGCCGACCCACATCAAAGTTAAAGAATGAAATGTTCAAGAATAGTACCTTTTTTTCAAGTGATTCTGTTGGATGGTTCAAAGTAAAAGATCAAAGTGGAGTAGGTGGTTTTATCTAGCGGATATACATAATTAAAGAAAGAGAAAGGGGAGAAGAGCGGGCATAGAATAAAAAGAGAGAAGAATATATCCAAGTAAAAATTTCACTTTGCTTTTTCTTTTTATCGAGGCAGTCGAGATATATGATAAGAATGGAATAAGAATGAAATGGAGATGTGAGGTGGATTTGGTTTCTATTGTTTCCCAGTCATTCTTTCAAATGACTGAAAATAGTTGTAATCTTTTCCCCGTTAAAACATGGAGCTAGCCATATTGGGACTGGTTGGTGTGTATTTAGATATAGAAATTGTCTGACAAAAGATACAGATAGATAGTTGTATCATAAAGAAATACAAAAAGGTAGAAAAGATTATATAAAGTCGAGACCCCAAGAAACAGCTTAGTAGATTAGCTTTTCATATTTTTGAAAGACACATTTTTTGAAAAGAGAAGAGAAGAGGGAGGAGTATAAGTGAGTGGGAGCAGGCGTGACAAATGGGGTTTTGAGGGGAAAAGAGAAAAAGAAAGAGACATTAAAAAAGCTGCCGGCGTGCATCATCGTGATGATTTCATGGATTCCATGATATATGTTCATTATCAAACCCACCACCAAAACCATTCCATTATTATTATTATTATTATTATCATTATTATTTTCACCCAACACAATAACCTATTCATTCACATTCTTTTGCCTCCTAATCCATCTTCAAAGCCTGCCAAAAGAACAACAAACAACAACAAAAAGATGAAAATTCTGTCCTTTTTTTTTTTTTTTTTACCTTTCTTATACTTCTTCGAAAACCCATACAGTATGCAACATCATTAGAATCTTCATTTTAACTTTGAATACAATATTAAACGTTGGGAATTTATCTTAAATCCAGGGCATGCTCCTTTACTTTTCTCCCACCCCCATAACAAATCCATCATCACCACTAGATTTAGTATTAGGCCATTTTCCTAGAAAATATTTCTGCCGCGCGTTTTTGTGCTGTGTCGAAGTGTGATTATTATGGAACTTATTGCTTAATCCATATCAAACGCTAAAAAATCCATTGGGTAATAGGGCGGAGGTATAAGTCGGTTGAACTAAGTAACTTTTGCTCAAATAGTATATTTTATATCAAAAAATTATTAAATATGTTTAATATTAAATCTAGAACTTGATCATTAGCACTTGAAGTCATAGTTTTACAATTCAGAACTCATACAGTTAAAATCTTGACTCCCCTATATTGATTACTATTTTCTTAAAAAAACGTGTCGGTCTAGCTCTTTTAATCCACTACACGGGTAGTAAAATAAAAGGTTTAAGTATATAAAAGTTTATATACACAAGCTGATAAGATTATTTTAAGCAAATATTTCTATGATAAACAATAATTAGTGATCTAGTAAATATAATAATTAATATATTATTTGACGTATAAATTTTTTTAGGCTTGATTAATACATTGCTCGTAAATGGACATGATTAGTGCTTTTTCAAATAAAGGGCTGACAGAAAAAAGAAGAGAACTAGGGGCTTGCGCCCGTTCAAAGGACGTAGTCTAATTATCTAAGCAAGCTGTACAAACTAAAATGAACGTAAACGATGGTCTTGTGTTAAGCTGGCGCCTCGCCTTTTCTTGTCATGTACGTGCTATAAAATGGCATTAACCCAAATTCGTCATTTATATTCTTGGCTCTATCCTTACAATCATTGGGAAAAATTTACTACTTCGGACTCTTCTCTTTCTAGAGAATGGGTAGTAGGTTTGCTCTACGTACGTTTATAGGAAAGAGAATATTCGCATTACCCTTCATGAAAATTTATATGATTTCGGAAAGGGCAGAGTGGTCATTGCATACAACCAGGTCTTGTTCTCACTCAATTCCAAGATATATTCTGTTGGGAAGCTCTCCCGAGAATTAACGAATTCCCCTTTCTTTTTCCTTTCTTAAGCTGAGCTAAAACTCGAGAGACCATACACTCTTTTTTCAATCTTCTTTTCTCTTGTTTGAATATGTCAAACTAAACAGATAGGTCATTCACGTCGAAGCTTAATTAACGCACTTTTTATTGTAACATAAAATATAAAAGAGAACGTCAGCAACATAATCCCCACATGATTTTCTTAATGAAACTGGAAATGATATGACAATATCTCGTGTATAATTTAGATCGCCGTTGGATTAGTTTAAAAGGTGACTACGAAAGATCACTAAACAACTTTTTAACCCAACTTTGGAGGACAATCCCCATTTAATCAGACCCTTAACTTTTTTCAATTCTCTCTCTATTTCTGTATTTCATTGCTTATTTTAAGAATTAACACAGTATTTAACGTGTTTGCGTGTTTAACAGGTCAACTTTTGAAAAATATACTCGGTTTCTCTACGTAGTCATTTATCTATCAATTGATATACTATGTTTATGTGGTAATCTTCTTTGTAATGTATGTTTCAAGATGACATCCCGAGTACTAACAGAAAGTGACTGATTAGACTATGCTTAAAAAATGGATTAAAAGTTTTTAATATGTGAAGAAAATATTACTTTTACTTTTTCCCTGTATTATAAGAGGGGAACATGTGAAGATTTGAGCTCATACAAACTGAATTTGCCATTAGAGACGAAGGTGCAGAAGAGACAACATTTCAGAGAGAAAAATGTATTTTGTATAGAATGTATCAAATGAGTATCTTTACATCTTTGCTACATATATACAGTAGAAACTAACTCCTATTAATTCCTATGACAGCTGTCATCTTACTGTTAAAACTAACTACCACTAATCGACTTAATTAACAAATAACAATTCTTTCTTCTTCTACACAGTGTAGGTCACGTGACTCTTATTTTCACACTCCCCTCAAACTGGTGGGTGCAAAAATATTCAGCACTCCCAACTTGCCAACTAGATGTTCATGTTGAGCTCTTGGTTACCCCTTTGTTAGAATATCTGCTTTTTGATCCCCTGTGCCTATATGATGAGTTTTCACTAGTCCTTCTTGAATTTTTTGTCTGATGAAATGACAATCTATTTCTATATGTTTCGTCCTCTCATGGAATACATGATTTGCTGCTATCTGTATTGCTGCTTTGCTGTCACTGTATACATCAACTGGCAATGTAACCTCTGCTCCTAATTCCTTCAACAGGGCTGCAGCCCACACCAACTCTGATATAGCACTTGCCATGCTCCTGTACTCTGCTTCAACTGAGCTTTTAGATACAGTACTTTGTTTCTTCGACTTCCAGGAAATCAATGACTATCCATATTCGATTAGAAAGCCAGACACTAACTTCCTTGTGTTTGGAAATGAAGCCAGTATGCATCACAGAAGACAATCAACTTGTTTGATCTGGTGCTACTTAGCTGGAGCCCAAAATCGGGTCCCCTCTTGACATACTTCACAACTCTCACTGCAGCTTCCCAATGAGATATTTTTGGTTGTTGCAGGAGCTGGCTAAGAGTTTGTATTGAGAATGCAATATCTGGCCTAGTCAATGTAAGATACAGTAGCTTTCCTACTAACCTTTGATGTTGTCCTTTATCTTCTAGGTCATCCTCTTTGCCAATTAGCTTGTCGTATTCTAGAACTGTTAGTTTGACATTTTCCTCAAGAGGTGTCTATGCTGGCTTTGCACTCCCTAGGCCTAGTTCTGAAATTATCCCCAAAGCATACTTTCTTTGATTAACTAAAATACCCTTCTTTGACCTGCGGAACACCATTCTCAGGAAAAACTTTAATTCACCCAAATCTTTGATCTTGAATGCTTTGTATAATGAATTTTTGGTTTCCTCAATCAGTCTCAAATTGTTTCCTGTCATCAACATAGACTAATAGAATGACAATGTCCTCATCCTGTTGTTTGATGAATAGGGAATGATCTAGACTACTTTGGGTAAAGTCATACTGTAGGAGTGCCTCTGTCAATTTTAGATTCCATTGTCTGCTGGCTTGTTTCAACCCATAAAGGGATTTGATAAGTCTGCAAACCATAGTATTCTCCTCCTGAATTGAAAATCCCTGAGGGAGTTCCATGTACACTTCATCATGAGAGGTCCCCTTGTAGGAAAGCATTGTATACATCTAGTTGATGTATATGCTAGTTGTGCCATGCTGCTAGTGAAAGTACAGTCCTGACAGTTGCTATTTTAACCACTGGAAAAAAAAAGTTTCTTGATAGTCAAAGCCTTCTTTCTGGTTGTAGTATTTCGCTCCGAACCTTTCCTTGAACCTCTCAACATCCCCATTAGCTTTCAACTTCACCTTGTATACCCATCTACATCCAATCACAGACTTCCTATGTGGCATCTTGACCAATTTTCAGGTCTTGTTATCATGTAGTGCTTGAATTTCAGCTTTCATAGCTTCCACCCATCTGGGATCCTTGCATGCCTCTTGAAAAGAACTTGGTTCAACAATAGAAGAGAAAGCTCCCAGGTAAGCTTGATAGGCTGCAGATAATTTTGCATAGGACAGGTAGTTCTCAATAGGATACAGTACTGCATTAGCCTTGCTCTGAGGTGTAACATAATCATATAGCCAAATGGGCTCCTTGGTCTGCCTTTGTAACTTCCTTAGAGAAATTTCTGCTGCTGCAGAAGAGCTTGGGAGATCAGTAGTATCAGGTATATCTGGTGATGATTCTAAGGAAGTATCAACTACAGTTGCTTCGGGAATTAAAGGAGGATTATCAACCTTTGCGGGTCAGCATGTTCTGCTAAGTCTTCCTCTGATGAAAAATCCACAGGACCAGAAGAATTAGGATCTACCTCATTAGCAGGTAACTGAAAATTAGTAAAAAAGAAAGGAGATCCATGATCCTCATGTTGTGATGTTTTCTCCCGAATGTCTTTAAAAGGAAAAACATTTTCCTTAAATATCACATCTCGATTGACAAAGAATTTATGTTTTGCCAAGTCATATAGAACATACCCCTTGGTGACTGCTGAGTATCCCATAAAGACTGACTTGATAGCCCTGCTGTCAAATTTGTCAAGTCTTGGTAGTGTGCTAGCATAGCATAAACATCTAATTGTTCTTAATGCTTGATATTAGGCTTCTTTTTGAAGAACATCTCATAGGGAGACTTACCATTTAACATTGCAGATGGTAATCTGTTGATGATGTATGCTGCTCCAAGCACATAGTGACCCCAGAATTGGATTGTTATGTGCCCTTGAAACCTGATTGCTCTGGCAACCTCAAAGGAGCTTCCTCTCAGCCACTCCATTCTGTTGAAGAGTGTATACACAAGTTGTCTGATGCACAATGTCTAATCCTTTGACTAAATCATGCATGTCTGAGCTTACTAGTTCACCACCTTATCAGTTCTTATAGTTTGCACTATGGCACCAAATTGAGTATGTATCATTTTGAAGAAGCTTTTGAGCACAAAAATACATCACTCTTAAATTTCAGCAAGAATATCCATGTTACTCGAGAGAAGTCATCTACAACAGTCAAGAAGAATCTATTACCATCAAAAGTCTGTGTGTTATATGGTCCCCAAACATTCAAGTGAAGTGACTCAAAAGCTCTTCTTGATTTATTGCTACTTGAAGGAAAAAGTAATGAGTGTACTTAGCCAATGGGCAAATGTCACAACTATCTATTACATTCTTGCAACTTTCAACCTTACATCCAAGTAATTCCTTCAGTGAGTTTCCAGAAGCATGTGCTAGTCTCCTGTGCCACAATAAGACATCTTCATCTGCTTCTTCCACAGCAAAACTTTAGCTATTGTCCTCTTGTCAGTTCCTGACCTAACAGTGGCTTGTGGGACTAGTAGGTAGAGACTTTCCTTTTCCCTACCAATCCTTCACCTTCCCACTGGAGAGGTCTTGGAATAAGTAGAAGTCAGAATAGAAAGCTACAAAAACAATGAAGCTCTCTTGTTACCTTTGAAATAGACAGAAGATTATACTGAAAATCTGGGACAAACAACACATTGTTTATCGCCCCTGTCTTTGTGAGCTTACAGCTTCCAATGTGTGATACATTAGTGACATTTCCATATGGCAAATGTACTTTGCTACTACAATCAGAACTTATTGTCTTAATATCAGTCAATATGTTTAGATCTACTAACATATGATTGGTAGCTCCTACATCAATTATCAAGTGTCCCTTTTTTATGCAAGCTAGAAAAAAATGTACTATACCTGCTAAATTTGCCATGTTGTCTTGTGTCTATGGTGGTCCTTGATTGAGCAGCCTCATGATTTGATTGTACTGTTCTACAGTAAGTTGTGGTGCCATAGGAATGTGCCCGGCTCTTGCTTTATCCTGTGTCTCATTCCTTCTTGTATCATTTCCTGCCAAACTTGGATTCATGTTCTCAGTCTGAACATATTAAGTTGTGTTCATAGGCCCTTTCCTTCTTCTCTTAAAGTCTTGTGGGCTCAATTATCTAGTAGTATCCTTCTTTAGTGTGACCTTTCATCTTGCAGAAACCACATTGTAGATTCCAGTTTTTCTTTGAATTTTGATAGTTCTGATAGCCAACTCCTTTTCCAGCTAACAGAGCTGCTGGTTCACTTCTTTCTCCAATCATAGAGGAATTCACAACTGATCTTTGACTCTCTCTTTCAACAAGCATTGGATATGCCTTGTTTATACGTGGTGTAGGGCTAGTCATTAGAATCTGACTTCTAGCTTGCTCATAGATTTTATTTAATCCCATAAAAAGTTGTAGAACCTTTAGTTTTTCCATGAACTCTAGAAACCTTTTCGACTTAACACAGTCACATGGTGGTGGAACCATGTTATCAAATTCATCCCATAGGTTTTTAAGGTTTGAGAAATACACTAACACAGTGTCATTTCCATGTGTATTGTTGCTATTGCTTTGTGCAATAGCAACAATCCATCCCAAAACTATTGTGTTACATCGATCCCACTAGTGACATAGCTCTGTATCAAAATTCCCCTTTTTTAGAGTTCGATCGACTAACTCTAGCTTATTTTTCCTAAGTGGCTTGATTTTCATCGCTCGACTCCTGGTGGTATAATTCTCTGAGCTGGTCAATTGAATTGATATTATCGGAGCTCAAGTTGTGTCAGAAGGATGAAGAAACAATGGATGATTATGATCTAAATCTGTTTTCGCCATTGTTGAATTTTCCAATTCTGCAACTCAATTGGAAATCGAAAAGAGTGATTGAAGCAAAAAAACTTCTTAGAATCTACGAAGCTAACTTGCAAATGCAGTTGACAGTTCTGATACCATGTGAAGACTTGAGCTCATACAAACTGAATCTGCCATTAGAGACAAAGGTGCAGAGGAGAGAACATTTCAGAGAGAAAAGTGTATTTTGTTTAGAATGTATTTAATGAGTATCTTTACATCTTAGCTACATATATACAGTAGAAACTAACTCCAACTAATTCCTATGACAGCTGTCATCTTACTGTCTAACCGACTTAATTAACAAATAACAGTTCTTTCTTCTTCTACACAATGCAGGTCACGTGACTCCTATTTCCATAGAACACATACTTTACTGTCTCCAGTAAAGATAAGGCTTAATTAGAGAGCGCTTCCCTTTTAATAGGTCTTATATGGCGTGAATTCGGACTAATTAAGGCCGCAAAATAGGTACCGAATGAAAACCAAAATAAAAGAAGATAAAGTAGTTAATAAATTCCTGTAAAGCTAATTCAGATATCAAAAATATCACATCTTTTAGTGAAGTTTTAGAAATTAAATTGCCAAATATTTTTAATCCTTGTTTTTCCTATTATCCCTAGTCAGAAAGGGCAGGAGAGTGAGGAGCGGATCTAGTCCAAAATGGAGGGAGTAATTCGTAATGGAATTGGAACCCCACCATTGTTTGACCAGACATGCTTTTTGTTTTCATGTAATCAAAATCACTGAATGAAAATTCAGTCGTCAAATCGAAACATTCTTCTTCAAGTCTTACAGTTTACAATAAATTATGAATACGGTTGGGCATGTAATTCCAACTTTACCTCCACCGACTCTAACACTAGAAGTGTCAAAATCTTTCAGGAAAAGTCCCTAAGACCTGGTCAAGCAGGGGAGGATGAGGTGCAGATATACTCAATCTATTATGTGGATATATAACTGAATTTCTTTATTGAATATTTTTTCCATGAAAAGGCTATTTGATTTATCAAGATTAAAATGTACGAATTTGAGTGTGTGTGTGTGTGTGTGTGTATATATATATATATATATATATATATATATAAACCTAAGATATTGTATATTTTCTCCACATCTCAATGTGTATAGTTTTTCTTTATTAAAAGTTAATAAACATAAAATTCAAATAAATAATACTAACTAAATAGTATATTCACACAAAATTAGAGAAAATCTTAATTACATGGTGTTGTAATTGTTTGATCAACAATACTCTAAAAGTTAGCGACAGTGAAACTGATGCTAGCGGTGATAAGTGGTGTTACTTGTTAGATCGTGGCTGGTAGTAGTTGTGATTGGATGTGAACGAGGTTAATGGTTGTGGTGATTAAAATTGATGGTTGTGCAACATTGACAATTGGTGGTGGTAGTGATTATGTGGTAAAGGTTGATCGTAATAGCTGATGGTGGAGATAATTGAAAATGGTAGAGCTAGTTGGTTGTGGTGGTTGGAGAGTGGTGACTAGCGTAGAAGTGATTGTTCGTAGTGGTTGCGGGATGATAATGGTGGAAGTTGACTGTGGTGTTACACATGACCTCGTGGTAATAGTATTGTAATAGAATTTATAGTGGTAAGAGATAATATTCAAATCAATCTATAAGTGAACAAATCCTAATGATTTTAAGACTCCTTCCAAATCAGAACAGAAAAGACCTATTCAAAGCAAAATACTAAGTGATTACTAGTAAAAAAGATCACAATAAATGCAATTAATAATTGGAGAATTAATTGATTCAGATTTAACCCTTATATTTAAAGTCATTGACGCAAAGAAGAATGTCTTGGAAAAGTCTCTTCTTTTTAGAATTTCTTTTTCTTCAACTTTTCTGACTAAAATAATTTCAAGACGGATGACAGATATGATCTTGAAGTGGAGACTTACCTTTTATAATGACCAGGTCAAAGCAGTGAGTAAGCGCAGAGGCAGGAGCCAAATTTTTGAAGAGACAAGAGTATCAGCTTTTGTTTTGTTTAAGTCGAGTCCCACAACTGAAGAAATGCTTTGTATCAGCACTCAGTAGTCAGCACCATCGCTGCAGATTCCTAAAAGAAGAAAAACCCCATAATTAAGTGCACTCTATGCTGTTTCAATTTGCAGGCGCTCTTCCATTGATGCCGGCTTTAACACATGCCTGTGAATTGTGATAGTACTACCTTCCTCCAGCTTATTATTTTCTTACTAGTATCAATTAGTATTGCTTTACTACATCACGAAAGGAACAACACAACACCCACACCAAAAACAGACCTGCTTTTTTGCCCCATGGAGATATTGAAACGCCTAGTTATGAATTTAGTAATATACACGAGATTCTCACGAAGGGTTTCAAAATGCTTGAACCTGAAAAACCATGCCTTTCAAACACGAGAGCAAGCAAACACCAACAACGTGACACTGTATCACCACCTACTTATAAGACACCTACACTGGTGGAACTGGCTGTGAGGGTTTTGGAGCGACAACTAAACTCGACGCTCCAGTTAGCTATTCTCAAATTGCAAGTTAATTTCATGGATGGTTATCCAATTTTTAGTTTATTGTACCAAATTTATAAAATAATTTTTATAACAAAAAGTTAACTCAATTATCAACATATAACTACATATATACATACATTACACCCCCCCCCCCCCCCCCAACAAATAACATAAATCGCCAAAAATGCAAAACAACATCTGCAGTCACATGTATAAAGCACTCATGTAAATATGTTAGAAATGTATCAGTTCCTCTTCTTGAATATAAGAGTAAACCTCCACTGAAAGCATTTCTTCATGTCCTTTTATTAAGTGTAATTGGTCACCCTGATAATTTTTTAAAAATTAAAAGCAAAAAAGGAGCTTGCATCGAGTTTACATCCTAACCATTCAGTTTCCCTCTTACACGTATCTGCTGAATATGTTACACTCACCTATAGCTATGCAATGTCACAGTTTTAACTGATAATAGCAATTCTACCATGCTGAAAAATCTTTAAGCTCTGTTGATGTGCCCGTTTTTCTCTTCTTTGCCGCAGAAATTGGTGGTAGACTACTATCAGAAGAAGTTTTAGATTCTGCCTGTGCAGCCCTTGCTTTCAAATACTTTCCAACCCCACTGCCAACAGCTTGAATCTCTGAGGTACCTGTTCCAGGGTTGCTGTACCATGATCCAACCTTCTCCTGAAATACAGGAAGAGAAAACAGAAAGAGAGATGGACAGAGAGTATTAGTAGATCCCGTGTCATAAAAAAGGCTAAAGAAAAAGAATAATACTAACATTATCTTCATCCTCAGTTTTCTTGTCATCATTTGTAATCTCTTCTTCTTCATCAAGCTCTGCATAGGGATTGACATAAACTTCTACGCTTATTATCTTGATTTCTTCCTGCACAGACAGCAGAAGCAAAAGAGTTGAGGTAAGGACTCAGGCATCAGAACACATACCAGTCAGCTTAAAAAATTATCTAGATAAGAAATTAGCACACTGGAAGTGCAGAAAAACCAGCAAGATTTTCAAGTATGGGCTCCCTCTAGGTGAAGGATATGAAAGATGAAGGAAGGCTGAAAGAAAATGCCAGCCAAATGGAAGGCCACTTGACAAGATGATACCTGGGAAGAAAATAAAGTCTTCTTTTGAAAAAAAAAAAGCATTAAATATGAAGTAATGAAACAACCAAGAGCTCACAATTGGGCTGAAATAGCACAACTACTATCATACTGCGTTCGGTTCTTTACAACTATATGGGATCCTGATTAGATCCTATCACTCCACTTTCTGTTGAAACTCAAAAATCAAGAGGAATTTTGAGAATGGAAGATCTTTTCCCCTCTTTCTCTTTAGACAAGTAATTCATTTAGAAAAACTGGTTGCAAAAAACCGGCATTTTTAACCACAGACGGCAAAAGCATAAGCATGATGACTGTGCAAGAATAAGAGGAAGATAAATTAACACACACATGCAGTACAGCAAGCTACATTGGCAAGATCTTCAAATCTCATCCTTATCCCAAAGCTGAACAGGTTAACACAGATACTTGACTTGTTTGTTTTGGACTATGAAACTGTTTCTAGTAAAAAAAAAATTAAAAAAAAAAAAACTAAAAATCACCCCAAAAGCTGAGCACGCCACCGAAGATTCTTCACTTGCTCAGTTTGGATTATGCAACTGTTTCTTTAAATAAACAACTACTATTAGATGGCCAATATTATATCGATCACTTTATTGGAGAAATATCTGTATTCGCCATATTAATCGCATAATCACGTAATACTGGTTCTAATAATAGGATCTAACAACGTAAGCTTTCAGATATGTAAATGGAGTAGCCACTCGAACAACAGTGCTGGTATAACTAAAAAAGATTTATGGAAGTATTTCCACCCAAGTTAGTTAAACTCTCAACCAAAGCATAATCTTTGCATCCAAGGCATGACTCAAGGTGCTAAGTTGTTGAATAAGAAGTAAATATATAGTTGCTCTTCCTACTAACCAGAGGTCGGTCATCCTCATCGACAGGAATTTTCTCCATAGCAGAAAGTGTTGTCAAGCCTCCAACAACCATACCAAAGACGGTATGTTTGAAATTTAAGTGAGTGGCAGACTTATACAGGATGAAAAACTGTGAACCATTTGAGTGAGGACCAGAGTTAGCCATGCTAACAACACCTCTACCAGAATGCAGCAACTTGGAGTGTACTTCATCCTTGAAGGGCTTTCCCCAGATAGACTCACCTCCTCTCCCTGTGCCAGTTGGGTCACCACCCTGAATCATGAAATTCCTGCAAACATAGACAAATTAGTTCCTTGACATTCAATGGTCTCTATTGATAAACAAATACTCTACAACCATTTCAAGTAAAAATGTTATTAAAATACCGGATGTTTCTATGAAACGCTACTCCATTGTAATATCCTCGTTCACAAAGAGTAATGAAGTTTTCACATGTCCTTGGTGTAATGTCACAATGAAGCTCAATGTTCAAATCACCATGTGTTGTATGCAGCTGGATGTAACCTTTCTTCTTGGGATTTTTCTCAACTTTAACATATTCATATTCATTCTTTGTTACTGGATCATAGGAGGTGGAAGTGAAGGATCGAGAAGCAGCACCAGTGGTAAAACGACTCTTAACCTGAAAGAATTGAATACCATTATAAATCACTTTGAATAAACCAACAGATTTCTGCCATGCTTCTATGCATTATTTCTTGTTGCACCTAGCATTTTTTTTTTTTGGGATAAGTAAAAGGAAATTGTGCCACCGAGCATCTCACTAAACCTCAACATTGTAGAGGTTAGACTAACCACCAGGAATGAGCAAAGAAATTTTTTAACTAGGCGAAAAGATTAACAGATAGAATATGAAATTAATACAAGCCAATGCCAATTGTTTTAACTACAGGAAAGTAAGCTATTGCGGCAAAGAACAATTTAAAAGGAGCACAACTGATAGCTAGCTAGTTTTTATATTAGGCTGATAGCAAGCTAGTTGTGAAGCAGGATGCAAAAAACCATCTTGTCTCTAGATGTCCCCTAAAAAAGAACTATATGTTTCTTGATTAACGTGTGAAGAAGGAATATGACACCAGCAGCAAACTCCTATAAACATACATCTATATTATGTTTTCACTAGTGCGACATGGTTTTATTGGATTATCCCGATAAAGAAACCACAATGACAAGCCACAAGGTCAAAAACAACTATTACACCTTAATCCCAAGCAAGTTGCGGTCAGCTATATGAATCCTCACTAACCATGCCGCTCCATTTAAACTCATCTAAGGCCCACATTTCATCTGACATAAATCTCAAATAGCACTAAAAGACTCGTACAAAACATAAGACCTAAAGTAAACGTACTAACGTGACAAAAACACAATTCCAATTAATAGGTATCACCTAAATTGATCTTTTTCTTCCATTATGCCCCATTTTTTGCTACGAGGTCAAAGTGACAAAACTATGACGTTACTCAGGATGCACCATTAGTTATAGAAAAAATCTAGTAATAGACCAGAAAATACATGAAGTCAAAATGCAACATAATCTGACCAACAGGAACAAGAACGAGAAGAAAGGAAAGATATGTGATGAGAACAAAACTAAAAGAGATGATGAAAGCCTTGACTAAATATCATTTTCCTATATGCTTTACCAAAAATCTTTTTTTTTCTTTTTGTAAAAGGAAATCGATAATCAAACCGGGATAAAAACAAAAGAAAAAAGATGTATTTCTTTGAAACACAGAAATGCCCTTGAACTTCAACATAATATGGGAATATTATGAAAAGCACACCAGGTATAGGTTCCCAAATGAAAAGTGTAAACTATGCATACAGATTGATATTTACTCTATGATTTGATCCAAAGAAAAAGAAAAGAGATGATTTCTCTCTAAAAACTAACCAGCTTAGCATTCACTGGTGTCCTTTCACCCAACATGTGCAAAGCTATCCGAGCAGCCGTTTTATCAGTTGAACCAGACTTTGCAGCAGCTGCACTTCTTCCATGAACTGATGCCGATGCAGCATCGACAATGCTGAAAGTCTGCTTTGCTGTACCTTCACCATTTTCCTTTGTCTTTGCATCATCTTTGATACGCGATCTTGCAGCTAAAATAGCAGCAAGAGCAGCAGCTCTTTCATTTTGTGCCTTGTTCCCACCTCCACCATGCAGTGCAATCTCTTTCGCTTTCTCACTTCCAAGTTCCTTAAGCATTTGCTTAATGTCCCCAGTAATATTTATGTTGTATGAAGGATCAGATTGCATTTTTTGTATTTCTGATGAAGTACCAAACACTTATTAGGAGAGGAGCCATAATTGCAGCAAAACCTGTATGAATAAAAGAATTACTCACCTTCATCACCAACCGTTAAGCTTTTCTTAACATGATCAAAATCTAGAAGCACCTTGGCGTCCAGTGCATTAGGATTCTGCAGTTAGATGTTTAAATATATCAATACAAGCAACACATCACAACAGTCGGCATTCTAAATTAGCATATATAACAGTTGAGAGGAAGGAAAATAATTTAGAAGCTTACTTGAATTGTTATAAGGTCTTCTCTAGTGAATGGTTCATCAGTGAGAAGCTCCTTCCAGTTCTTTGTCTTGATATTCAATTCTTTAACTGCCTATGCAAGAAAGCCTGGATCAGACTCTCCATGCAAGGAACAGCACGTGCTCTTTTATTTGAAGGAAAATAAAGAATAGAGATCAGGAGACAAATATCCCATACCTCATAACAGAAAACATTCCCCGTAGTTCTTACAGCAACTATATGTGTAAATTCCGTAAAAACCTTGTTCAAGACAGGACAATGATACTCTCCTGAAACAATAAATCACCACTTTTCAATTCATTCCTGGAAAATGACAATAACTGCTATATGACGGCCCTCAGAGAAGCTAATAGAAATTATATCTGTACCTAATTACCAGATACAAAAGACCCAAGTTTTCATCAATAAATTGCTATAGAAGTTTGAACTGATTACTGTGAAAGAAATAGACATAGTGCTTATCCCTCATCCCACATTCAACGTTAGACAAAACATATACAATGTTTTGTGCAACTTTAAGTATACTTTTTTTTTCTTCAAGTAAATAATTCAGGTGCAATTGGCCTTACAGATTTAATATCTTCAGCAAAAAGATATTACCTTCAGCATTCTTGTGGAAAGTAAGAGGAATTAAGTCCTCTTGCTTCAAAGGAGCTCCAGTCACTGGATTCTTCCCGTATTTCCTGATATATGGAACTATATGCCTGCAGAAAGAAAATATCAATTAACACTAAATGTTCAGATGAAAATCCAACTTCTGATAAAACACTGAGGCAATAAAATACTGACACTATTTCAAAGACGCTGCCATCTTCTGTGCATACTGGGTCCTCAAATGGTGTAAATGTAAGACTGCAAATTCAATTACAAAACATGTTGAACCAAAAATTAACTTAAAAAGATGATAATGAGCAAAAAATAACAGAAGCAACAGAAAAGAGAAATGAGCTTACGCGCAGCAATAGAAGGGGAGCCGTTTAAAAGGGGTTTTAAGCTCTTTGGATTTAGCGCCGCCCCATTCGGTGGCCCATTCGGTCTTGGTTATGAACATTCGATCTTTACTGTGCTGTTTCTTCCCCATGGTGTAATTCTCACTTCCTTCTTGGAACTATAATCTCTCTGTATTTAGGGTTTTAGAAGAGCTTTTCTTTTCCAATAAACTAAGAAGAAACTTGTTGATTGTGTTGTTTGAATTTCTTCTTAACGGTAGAAGAATACCACTTTATAAAATCATATGAATCTCTGCTCCGGAAGACGGTGGCCGTTTTGTACTTTCTCCGTTGCCCGTATCAGGTCTCTAAATCTGGACCTTACTTGAACCCGAATAAGCTATCCCTGTCAGGAAGCTGGCCCGACCCGCATTAATTAATATACTTGTCGGGTTTTTTTCTGGAAAAAATAAATAAATAAAATATGGCAATTGCTCAATTGATCGGTATTTTTAGATTTAATTCTTGTGATATTTCACTAACTAAACCCAAGTTTGAATCAATAAAATTGTGTATTTTTAACCCTTATGAAATGTCATATTTCTATTGTTTTTAGATCAATATTACCCTCAGGTGTGAAATAGTAATCAATTTACATTTAATATTACGTATGAGTAATTAAATAGTTTAACATGTAACAATTCGTTAAATTTGTGAATATTTCTGAATGATTAAACTTACATATTTTAGTTACTAATTGTTAAATGTTCTCAAATATCTCAATGACCAATATTAAAATTTATTAATTAACTTCAAATCACATCTGTGAATTTGAATTGAATTTGAGACCTGAGTGAAGTTAGCTAGGCAAAATCAACATCTCATTCCAATTTAAGTTTAATTACGCATGTCTTAAGTTTATTCTATGAACATTAAATTTGCTAATTTTTTTAATAGTTTGTGATTATATATGCTTGCTTTGATCAATGGGAAACAACCTATTCACCTTCAAGAGGTAAGGGTTAGGCCGCATATTATTTAGCCTCTTTATACTCCACTTGTAAAATTACGCTGAATATGTTGTTATTGTTGAGATTTTTATTAATTGTCTCTTTTTATATCAAGTATTTAGTAAATGACCATCTTTCTATTTTTCTTGCAATTGATAAATTTTTTAAACCACGTTCTAAAGATGCTTTTTAGCAAAATAAAAATCTTATAAAAATATTAGACCATCATCTAAAATTTTGTAAGTTATAAAAATATTAAATAACAATTTAATATTTTATAAGCATATTAAAAGTTATATAACTGAATATTATCCGAAAGGAAATAATTGTTCAAAAGTTAATTATACTAGGACAAAATCTAAGCAGTAACATAAAAATGGGACATATGCTTAAGAGAGCCCATTTGGTCATGAATCTTTTTTTTGTGAAATTCTTTTTTTTTTTAAATCAGTGTTTGGTCATAAATTTTTTAATTTTTACTTGAAGATGATATTTAAAACTTTTTAAAAATTTAAAAAACTCTAAAATACTATTTTTTAAATTTTCACTCAAATTACTAAAAAAAAGTCAAAATAACTTAAAATTATATTCAATGTTCTATTTTCAAAATTTTACAACTGTTATGTCCAAAAGCCCACTAAATCAGCCGTGCACTTCGCCCCAGTACATCACAGGCTTTAGGCCCAGTACTAGTTCGCCGTCCAACATTGGTGTCGCCGGAAACCCTGAAAAATAACTCAGCAATCAACGACGATGGGTGGTGATCGTAGCAAGAGCACGAGCAGCAGTAGCAGCAGTGAAGAGGACGGTGATGCTGATTGGAGAGCTGCTATAGATTCTGTCGCTTCCACTACTACATTTAGCAAAACTACCGCCAAACCTCATTCCTCATCCGCTGCTACTAACGAAGATGAAATTGATACTAAACGACCCCAGAACCTCAAACATTATCAAATAAAGGTACTTTTGCCCTTTTTCTTTCTCATTTGCTTACCTGAAGATTATTCATTGTAACCCTTGTTAACTGAACCAGCTAGTGGTCCAATGATGTTATTATAGAAATCCCCTCTTTTTGATAATTGCAGTCCCTTTCATTTAGAAATTACGTCAAACACATACAAGGTTAGATTAAAAAAATTCAGAACTATATCTATGTAGTATGTACCGAGTCCGAACATAATGTGGTACAGTGATACTCCTTAGTGTGCCATGAAAGCAGCCACTAAAACTTTCATTAGGATAGGCTGTCTACGTCATACACCCCCTTAGGGTGCGGTCCTTCCCGACCATGCGTGAACGCGAAATGCCTTGTGCACCGAGCTGCCTTTTTTAGTGATACTCCTTAGCCACTGACTTAAAACATTTGGAACCTCCTCCGAGTGGGAAAAAAAAAAGTAGGATGATATTTTTCAAATACCCTTTACGTCATAAATGACAGGGGATGGGGAAATACTTTAGTTTTCTTCAATTTTAGCTTTTAACATGAAAATTAAAACTAATAATGTTTTGAAATATGTGTCTGTCATGGTGCAACATTTGAGTAGTAATTTTCCCTAAGGGCCTTCAACCACTTTTTAGTCTAACATATTTTTGCTTCTATGGTCATTGCTTGATGAATCAAATTCATGAATGGACATTAACAGGCCCAGAAGACTTTGGAAGACATCTTAGACAAGACTATTGAAATAGTGAGAGACAGTGATCATGCTTCACAGGAAGCTCCCTCGGTGAATGGAGGCGGCATCCGATTGTTCAAGCGTGCTCCACTAGGGATTGTGTTTGATCACACAGGTAAAAGAAAGAAAATCTCAAGCAAGTAATTTGGCGGTTGTTATGTCCCTATGCTGCTAACATTTGTTTGTTGTTTTCTCAACATGCTTAAATTCCAATTACTGGATAAAAAAAAGACTACTGACCATCCTTGTTTAATAGAGATAGAAGGCTAAGGTTGATATTCTGTTTACTTGCTTCCACTTAGGGGGAAAAAATATCAGATGCATAATGGAAAAGCCATGCTACAACGTTCCCAGGCGTATTGTTTACCTATTTATTTCTTCTTAATAAATCAAAATAATGTGACTAATGAATACCAAGTCGGTGTCAAAAGTGTATGCGATGTGTCAGGCAAACTTTTTACTAACACCAAGCAAGGAGGTTGAACCTGCTTGACAATTACTCAAATCATTGATGTGGTGTCCTCTTTTGGGTCCTAACATCTGGTACAACCTGCTTGACAAAACTACTACAGAAAACAAATTTAATAAGAGAGCAACTATAGCTGCATATTTTTGAGAGGGTGCACATTATGCAAGTCCCTCATATCAGTAGTAAGGCTAGAGTCAGGCTAAAACATTAATGTGCCTGCATTTTGCTAGATGAAGTCCAACAACCCAGAAAGAAACCAAGAATTCATCCTGGGAAGGGAATTGAGGAGAAGTCAAAAGAGGTCTGTATTTCCTACTTCTGTTCTGATTCATAGTTCGTGAAAACTTTTATTTTGAACTCTCTTCCCACCTGCAGTATTTTGTTATTTCACCTTCTCACTTGCCCCATTATGGTTGCCACAGTTTAAATACCAAATCAAGTCCGTTGCTGTTGATGGGATGGATATTTTAGCTGCATCAAAAAATGCTTGCCAGAAATCATTGGCTAGACTTGAAGCAAGAGAAGCAGCAGTTAAAGCTGCTGCTAAAAGAGAGGAAGAAAGAGTTGCAGCACTAAAAGGAATTAGGGGGGAGAGATGGCTCCCTTCTGTGGCCAGAGATATGCAGTTAAGGCTTCAACGATGTTGACATATGTAGATGGACTAGGCTTCCATTATTCAGCACTCAATGTTTCATTCTTTTACTCTTTAAGTTTCTATTGCTCATTTCAGCCTCTGTTTTACGTTAGGCTACCTGAGCTGTTGGCATTGTTATTTCCAGAAAAAGATAGTGACACCTCACTGTTCAGTATTGCCCAAAAAAAGAAAGTTTCTTCTGATTAAGCTGTTTGACATTTCTGTATTAAGGTTAAAGTCTGGTTATTGGACTACCAAACAATTGGTGTCAAGGCAAAGCATTGCTGTATTCATTTGCATCTGAAGATCGCTGGTGATCATAAATGCCAGCCAGTGATTCGATGGTCTGTATAATGTTTCTAGCGTGCTTATAATACATCAGAATTTCAGATCTAATTGAGCTGTCTTCTTGATGATTTAGGTAGTTGGTATATGTGCCTAAAGGCATGATATTTGACGAACAAAATGAATTGAGTTTCTGAAATAAAAGGAGCGTCAATCGAAGGTTTTGAGTGCCATGAGAATATTAATAACGATGTCAACCTTTGATAAGTAGACCATGTATAAGGCAAATAGATGGAAACAAGAAGCTAACAGTCATGTGGATTACTAGTGTACAATCTCAACTAAACAACTCTTCTTCTATTGTTATCATCTCCTTCTCAATGACAAAATAGATACACCCAAAAGTATCTCAGAAAACTTAAACAGAAAGTATTGAAATTCCTAATCCTTGGTTAATCCGAAACCACCTAGGAATAATCTCCGACTGGTGTTTTCTCAATGTTCAATCATCAACACTCATGGTGTAAATACCTTCAAAACCTCCCCTTAATTCTTCTCAGCATATTTGAAGAAATTGAACCATGGGGTGCTGCACCCCAAAGATAAAAAAAGCCCTCAAAATAGGTTGTGGCATCACAGCAATTCTCCTAATTATTCTTCTAGTCGTTGGCATTATCCTATATTTCACTATCCTTAAGCCAAAAGATCCAAAAGTCACAATTCAGTCTGTCACATTAGAGTCCATAAGATTTGAGCCATTTCCGGCATTTCACCTCAACATAACAATTGGCCTAATCCTCACTATCCATAACAGGAATTATGGAAGCTTCAAGTATGATGGTAGCAGAGCTTATGTGACTTATCGCGACGATCCAGCAGCTGAAGCACCAATTGAAGCAGACACCATCCCAGCTAGAAAAGATCATGATGTGAACACAACTGTGCTAATTAATTCAGATGGTTTCTCTAAGAATCCTGATTTCTTAGGAGATTTTATTTCTGGATGCCTGAATTTTACTTCATCAACCACGTTACACGGGAAAGTCACTGTGTTGAAAGTTTTGAAGCTCAAAGCCACAACAGTTAGCATCTGTGACATCTCAGTTTTCACCAAATTCCAGAATGCAAGTTCTCTTTGCAAATCCGAAATTAAGTTCTGAAAACCAAACCCAAAGGCCAAAACAATTGGTCTTGCTTTTAGAAACTAAACGTCAGGATTAGATTCACTTCGAATAAGATTAGTCGATTAAGGAGACGTCCGCAAAGTTTAGATGTGTAAGAAGTTCCTGGAGACAGTTTAGGGAGCAACATATCTATTTTTTCCTTTCTAAATTGTACTGTATAACACTTGGAATCTAAGAACATTCAGCTATTTACCTTTTCATGACTGCGTATGTCCATGAGGATGTTTTATCAAGGGTTAATTGATAGTACTTCAGATTTTGTAGAAATATTTGTGTCGTTAATAATTTCTCGTATTTCTTTACGTGATAAATAGTTTATTTAGTCTTTTAAAAAACTTTCATTACTTAATAGCGAGTCATTCACCAGCTCAGCCAAGAGTGGAGCTAGAAGCAGACATACAAGTTCGGCCTAGTTTTAGTTCAAATTTTATATTTGAATTTAAGAAATTCACTAAATATGTATAAAAATTAAATCAAGAACCCATTTACTAACACTTGATGTTTATCCTACGATTTAGAACCCACAAAGTTCAAATCGTGGCTACGCCTTTGAGCAGCAACACCTTTTTATCTGAAATTGGAATAATGAAACATGTGTTTTTCATATAACATGACCGTTATCCATTCAAGTGTTTCGTCTAGAATTTGAAAAAAGAAGATTTAAGCTAAGTGATCAAGTTACAGTTAACTCTCCATTTTCTTTTCCTTTGGTTAACTATATAGGAGGATGTTCTGGCTGTCTTGAGCTGTAACCCGATACATATTACATAGAATGTCTGAGGGCCTTATGAAAGGACGATGCTTTTCATTTGATGAAAAACGAAAAGAAACAAAAGAAATATATATTATTTTGATAATGGTGCCAATGTGATATCAAAAGTTTACCATTTTAAATGCATCCATAAGCCAGACATCACAAATATTTTACATGACATAATTTGGAGGAAACTTCTCAATCACTTGCTTACCTAGCGCACAACAAAATGCAAATAGATTAGCTTTCCAGCACTTGTATTTTCTGGCAGTAAAAGCATCTTGTAACTATGAGTCTATGACGGACGGAGTCTTTCCTCACAACTTATAGCTTATGGGGAGGGGATATCTCATTTTTTTTTAATGTTTTTATCTTTGTTTGGGATGTCGATAGGGTGGATTGGCACATGAATGCAGTGCTTCTTTCTGCGATCAGATCCTAATTTTGTACAACAGAAGTGCTAGGGCCTATCGAACATAATGTCCGCAAGTTTAGTTTACAGATTAACTCAATCTGCATATATATTATGATCCTCTTATTCACAAGGGAAACAGAGCTCTCTCGAAATCTCAGTTTGAATATAAGGTCATGAGCAGTTATGCTTTCAGGTATCCATTTTTGTCCAAGTATGAGATCACTACATCAGCCAAGTCATTAGGAGAATCACATAGCCCTTGGTTCTGACGCAACACCATCTGCATAATGAAGAGTACAAGACCGGAATAACCAGAATTTAGAGAAGAGCCATGAGTTCTGTTCTATCATCTTTATTAAAGCATGGTGGAATTGAATCCGCTCCAAGAAAGCTGAGGTGATTGAAAGATTACATTAACTTGTTTAAATTGCCTATTTGGTTTATCCCAAATTAAAAAATATAGGTCAAGTCATGAAGTCAGGAAATGCTTATTATCTGGATATTGCAATTACTGAATTTAGCAGTCAATCCTCAATCAATATAGCATATCATGTAAAGAAGAAGAGAGACTTGTCTTACCTCTGATTCCAGGGGTGGCTCATATGGATCATCAATACCAGTAAAACCTGCAAAATTGCATTAAGTACCATATTATGATCATCCTCAAGAGCTAAGAGTGAAGCAGATGCAACAAAGCTGAAAACAACATAGGAGAGGAGGATCTCTACCTACTACAGTAGGGCCACAAAAATTCGAGTAGCAGGTAACTTAATAGCTAAGAGTGAAGCAAACTCAAGTCTCAGACCACCTATTTGACATGGTCTTACTTTTCAAATTAACCAAATTCATAGGTGCAAGATTGTAAACAGCTAGTAGTATATAATATATTTTCCTTGGTTCACAAAAAGGAAAAAGAAAAAAGAGGAGATGCTGATATAGCAGATAGCACCTTTTATCTTTCCAGCTCGAGCAAGCTTATACAATCCCTTAGGGTCCCTTGCCTCACATACACGTAGAGGAACGTCCATGAACACCTAAAAATTAGCCAGCTCAATCAGCTGTTTAGATGTGCCAAACAAGCAAGCTCTCACTTGAGAAGCCAATACTTTGGGTACCATTCCTATTACGAACCTCAATGAAATCCCCTTCAGGTAGTAAAGCACGGCAGGCATCTCGCTCCTTTCTGTAGGGAGATATCAAACTGGCAATACAAATAACTCCAGCATCCGCCAAAAGCTTAGCCACTTCCCCTGTGAAATAACCGTATGCAATTGTTAGATCCCAAAAGGAACAACATGATGGGATTACAACATGGGAAAGGTAGAAACAAACCAATACGTCTAATGTTTTCTGCCCGATCTTCAGCTCCAAAACTAAGGTCACGATTCAGACCATGGCGAACATTATCACCATCAAGGATGTAGGTGAGTTTTCCTCTAGCATGTAAGCCACGACTTAGAGCACATGCCAAAGTGCTCTTCCCTGAAATCATGTTTAATATTTAAAAATGGAAAAATATAAAGTTTCAATTCAAACAGCCCATAGACTGAAGAAAGAAACCAGGCAATAAGAGCTATAAGGATAACAGTACTGCTTGATGCCTTTTTTTTTTTTTTTTTTTTT
>MCJB01007569.1:0-19042 GCA_002018475.1 Nicotiana obtusifolia | reverse complement strand
GTGGGGGGGGGGGGGGGGTTGGGCAATGTGGTTGGTGCTAATAAAAAAGAAAAATTAAGCAATGAAAACAAAATAAGTGGCAGTGTATTAAGATGTTTTGCCACAATCATTCATGTGCTTCCAAGTATGTCTACTCGCATAATAACTTTAAACCAGCTTGTTCACAGATAATGTTTGAATTCAACTGAGCAGTCTGAAAGAGACCAGATTGAAATTCATGTGCACTGTTTGATGCTGACATGTTTGACACACTGTTTTCCAGTATTTTAGATACTTATTCCCTGGTCTACTGATGAATGGCTTCTTAGATAAAGCAGTATTCATCAAGCAAACTTCACGTAGGATAAATATCCAAATCTGGTAGACATATGATTCTGTCATTTCTTAATGTTGTATTGTAATCAGCTAAGCATGACCGGAGAAAATAAAACTGCAGGAGTATATTATAGCTGAATGCTGTCATGCTGATCTATGATTTTCAAGTAGCAAAGCAGTTAGCATGACTTCCAGAATAACCATTTATTAACTAAAAGAACTATAACCAAATATCAACATGCTACTGCAAATGAGATCATTACAAAGACCCTGAATTTGATGCCTAAAGAAGGACAGCCTATTCGTTTGATCTACAAAAAGCATTCTGAATTCTGCTAGTTTCAGATGAATCCATTGACCAAGCCCGAAAAGAGAAAAAGAACAAGTAAATATACATATACAATCTAATTAGTACTTCAAAATCAATTAAATATGAGGTTGCAACATTTAAGTCTTGAATTTACATTAAGATCCACAATAGGTTGGCAAAATAGCTGATGGAGAAACTAGAAATGCTTTTCTTGGTAACAAAATGGAAGGTTAATTAGCACTTCAGACTTGTTCACTAGCTTTAAATGGATTTGTGGGGAACAACCCATTTAAAGGTCTCCCGTTGTCTTTTTCCAAAGGAAGAGATATCTCCAAACCCCCCAACACATTGAATCCGGCATTACCCCTATTTTCTAAGACTTATTCTATTTACTTCATTTGCTATCTACCATTTGACTTAGTACATCACAAATATCTCAAGTCATATAGCACTCAATTGTGTTTCCTCGTACACAGTGCAATGTTCTGAAGTATCACACGCATGTACAGAATACTAAATGAAAAAAACCCAGAAAATACAGAAACGGCCAGTACATCATATGAAAAATATATCCACAAAATTATATAAAGTGGCAGAGAGGATTTTGATAGCTGCTATGAGCTTACGGGATATTAAACAAACCTGAACCACTGAGACCGGTAATCCATATAACACAACCCCTTTGCTGAAGCAACTCCTCTCTGTCACTTTTCTCTACAGAACATTTGTGCCAAACAATGTTCGTTGAATTCCCGTTTGTAGGAATCCGAGGTATACTTTTACCTAGTTAGATACTTCACCACATCAGTAACTGCAACTTTTTTGACACCAAAACTACCTTCACTCAAATTGTTGTTTCATTCAGGTAAGCAAGAAAAGATTATGTCCAAACAATCCAGGCAAATCAAAGGTAAACAACTTCTAATACTTTTACTGGACACAACAGGAAATAGCAATATGAGTTGGGTATAATTTCGCAGTGCTTCAATAGAAAGACAGATTCTATTTAAAGCCAGAGTGTGAGTGCTAATTGCATCAACTACTTTTCATGATAAAGGGCTCAGATTTCTGATCATAGTTAAGTATGCATTGTTCAATTATTTTCTTCAACATACATTGTTAATTTTTTTAAACTATATATAGTTTATCCAAAACCGCGCCTGCTGCTGAAAAGCTACATTTCCGTATCCCATAAAAAATTAGCAATTACCGGCATATTGTGTGTGCCTCAGAAAAATTAGAATAAATTTTTGAAAAAAGAGAGAAAAATAAAAGTCAAATAAATACCAGAAAAGCCACGACAATCATTTGCGGTGACTTGACCGTTTGAATTGTATCCTGGTTGATGAACATTTTCGGCTTTTCCATTGATATGAGAGGTTCTAGAAGCCTCCATTGCCCTTAAAGGCGGTAAGCCCAATAACTTAGCTTTGCAAAAATTACATGCCCGTAGCTTTAAAACCCCTAACTTTTCCGACGAGGTATCAGCACCATCAAATTTCGACGGAGTACGATAAAACAACGAACCGTTTCCGATGGCACTCGTCATTGAAACATCTAAAGTTCGATCAATATTTGAATTATTGTACAAGATGTACAAATAATGCAAAAAAAGAATAACCAATTGGATACTGAAATAGGAGAAAAATGGTAGTATTACTATTACTTAGAAGATAGAGAAAAACAGCGGGAGATCACGCTTTTATGATGAACAACTTGAATTGATTTTTATGTACAAAAGGGAAGGAGATTTAAGAAAAGGAAAAATGAAAGTTGGTGACGGTGTCAGATAGTCATTGAGGTGGTAAGAGGGTGGAGAATGGCGGATGCTGGATTCAGGTTGAATTTTTGGTGGAGAATGGAGATAGCATCGCATTTATATGTCGTGACTCGTGAACACGACAAAGAGGAATTGCTGGCAACGATAGAATCCTCTCTCAGATATACTAGACACGATCATAACATCATGGGACCCGATGAACTGACCTCATATTCCACTCTCCTCTTTTTTTTCCCTTACGAAGAATTAACCTACCGTTAATTCAATTGCTTAAATTTTAAATATATATATATATATTAATTAATTATTCAGCACGTGCAATTCCGAGTCTTATAGTATAGTGTATGATAAAATAAATATCACTATTATTAAATTAAAGTATTGAGTAAATAATTATACATGAAAGAATAAAATACAAGCCAAGTGCTTGTCATGATTTGCCATAATCTTCATGCGTTAGATGTAACACTACAAATAATGAAGTATTGAGTTGACGAATTCGTTTTTATTGAATAATTGTCTTTATATGTAAATATATATATATATATATATATATATATATATATATAGATAGATACTATATGAAAACCAAAAAGAATAAAAGCATTAGAAGAAATATGAATCTGAATGTTGAAGCAAAAAATACAAATCAAAATTTGAATGCAATGCCAAAGAAGTTGTTTTCATATGAAGGAAAGCTCTAAATTTGATGTTTAGATATATTGGCACACAAGCAATAATAATACTTTCTGGACAAATAAAACTAAATTAGTTCATAGTCAATTTCATTCATACCCAAACCAACGTACAAAAAGAGAAGGGCGATATAGCATCCTTACCTCCTAGTTTTTGCACAGCTATGCGCACAAAACATTAAGAAACTTACAACTTCCCCAATCATAGAATTTATTCCAATCATTGACATAGGCATGTCCTAACACCACCCAATCATCAAGCGTCCATTAATCCATCCTGACCCCTTGTTCCAAAATCACTAGTATTGTATAGGAAATTCATTTATCTTATGATTCTCTATATACGGAATTAAAATGAGATATAAAAAACATGACCACATTAAAAGAATATGAGGTGATGAGATAAAATAAAGCTCTGTGAAAGTGATGTAAAAAGGAATATGTATTGCAAAGAGGAAGATCATTATGTATAAATGTGACTCACTTACTAATAATAATGAAGAATAATTTACTTTCTTGCCTCTCTCTATATCTCACTAATGCGTATATGTATAATGTGTGAAAATGTGAATACAAAAGTAGAAGAAGTAAGGTAATGGGATTAGGGTAAACGTGTTTCTTTCTTTTTCGTCTTTTTTACTCTTTCGTTCAATTTGTTATTTGGCAAAATGCCATTCCTTTTCAAGCATAGAGATGAGCATTCCCAATAAATTCATGTCATTCCTTAACTTAGAAAGTAACTATTCCACTATCTTATGCATGTAACCATGATATATGTCAGCCAATTCATGGCTTCAATTTAGTAATGGATAACAAACTCATGAATTATAAAATTAACTTGTACGTCATTTCTAACCACAACAAATACACTTTTCAAGACCATGACAAAGTGGGTTATTACTGTACGGCACCTAGATTTCACAAGTATCACAAATGATAAAAATATGTAAAAATTTCACGGGGCATTTTATTTGGTCGCCCCCATTTAACATATATTTACTTTTTTAAAAAGTTTTAATTTGTACTTACTTTTTAAACAATTTCTGGCCTCTTTCTCCTCCTCCTTCTCCTCCTTCGTCTTATGATTTTATATAATGGTTGTGAACATATTTTAATATAGTTTATGATGTTTTACAATAGTGATATGAACACTTTATTTTTTACTATTGCTTAAGATTTCTTCTTCTTCTTTTTCTTAATTGCAAAATGGGTTCATTAGATTTATTGTTGTTTTGACAAATTAATATTTGGGGTTTGTTCCTGATGATATTTGGAGGTTATGTTTCAAATTTGAGCTCAATTGGAGTAGATTTAGGTATTAAATCGTATATTGGATTGTTATAATTCGAAGAACAAATTTCTGTTTCTGGGCAATTTGCACTTCACGCCTATTTGACCTTAAGTGCATAAAAGCATTGGTTGCACTTCAGACCTTTTGGCCTTAAGTGCATCTGAAGTGCAATTTTTCACTTCAAACTTATTGGCCTTAGGTGTAGCAAAACGTTTGTTGCACTTCAAACCTTTTGGCCTTAAGTGCATCTGAAGTGCAATTTTTCACTTCAGACTTATTGGCCTTAAGTGTAGCAAAACGTTTGTTGCACTTCAGACCTTTTGGCCTTAAGTGCATCTGAGGTGCATTTTCACTTTAGACTTATTGGCCTTAAGTGTAGCAAAACGTTTGTTGCACTTCAGACCTTTTGGCCTTAAGTGCATCTGAAGTGCAAATTTTCACTTTAGAGTTATTGGCCTTAAGTGCATGAAACCATTGGTTACACTTCAGACCTATTTGGCTTTGAGTGCATCTGAAGTGCAAATTTTCACTTCAAACTTATTGGTCTTATGTGAATGAAAATGTTTGTTGCACTTCTGACTTTTTGGCCTTAAGTGCATCTGAAGTGTAATTTTTCACTTCAGACTTATTAGCCTTAAGTGCATGAAACCATTGGTTGCACTTTAGACCTATTTGGCCTTAACTGCATTTGACTATAATTTTTTCACTTCACACTATTTTTTTTTAACTATAGACCTGATAAGTTTGAAGTTAATCGTAAAATAGGTACGCTTGCAAATATTTTTGTAAAGTAGGTATAGATTCAATTGAAATCAGGTATAGATGCAAAAGCCCTATACAGACAATATAAAAATGAAGTTAAGAAAGTAGATCCCTACTTGTTGTTATTTTCACTTTTGCATCACTTTGAATCTGTTGTCATCCCTTTGGCTATGGAAAATTGTAGCGCCGCTTGTGATTCATATTTTGATGAATCTGCAGAAATTTGTTTGACCTTCTTCTAAAGGTTTCATAAATCAGTGATGACAGTGGTACCAACGAAGGCATCGGTTCGGCGATCAATTTCTGTATTGTTGACTCTAACCATAGACTTAATATCAATTTCTGTTTCAAGGACATAAAAATGAATACTGTTGCATATATTCTCCACAACCCAAGAAATCTTCGTAATTTTATAACTACTAATATTTCAATCCAGCAAAAGTTGAAAACCAATGCACATATTAGTTACTCTACTATGAAAAGCAAATTATTGGCCAACAATCAAACTGGAAGGATTGAGAACATACGAAATATCATTAAAAAATTTAATCTCTAGGGTTCTTAAGTAATTAAGAAGGGTATGAAAGCTGGCACCGTTTCATTAAATGCTCTAAACCAGGCAACGTTAGAAATTGTAGGCGCTTTTTATTTTTTGGCTTTATTAAATTAAATAGGGTATTTGATTAGGTAATTAAAAAGGGTATTTTAGTAATTTAACTTTTAAGCTTTTAGGTTCCTATTTTTAATATAATACTAGTTTCTATAAACGTGTATTGCACGTCAACACCATGTCAATTGAAAACATACAGAAGAAGAAGAAGGAATTATTGTAAAACGTAGTTGATGTGATGTTATTACATTAATGATTGGCAAATGCGTTGAATCAGAAGTCACTTTGTAAAGCATTATAAGTTCAGAAAGAATAATTAGGTGGTAAGTTAAATTTGAAGACATTTGCAAATTAATCAACAACTTAATTCATAAGAAATTTTGGTCCTTAAAATCATTACAAATTTTGTTTTATGTACTTCTCTAATTGTTTCACGAAAATATTGCTAGAAGAGTTACCATGTGAAAATTGACGAACATATTTCGAGCATCATAAGTTTTTTTTATGGTTAATTCTTTATAAAATATTTTTTAGTAGGCCATAAATTTTCTTGTCATGTGCTACCAATCAAAGAGGTAAAAAAATATAATTTTTCTTATGACTGTTGCATATTCAAATAATTGAGGATGAAGATCCATCCATCTATAACTCAAGGTTAAAGTTCTTTTACAAACAAAATGCTGAATGATCATTGCATTATATACATGCAAGCAAAAATTCTCTTATCCACCAATAGCTCAACTTCTCCCCACAATCAAAAATCTGGAAGGACGTGATTCTTATTAACAAACTATATACAGTTCGATTGATTTGTATTGAAATATCACAATTTACAATCATATTCAAAAATACAAAACTTTCCTTTTCATCTTACTCGACGTTCTTGTATGTATTCATATTTAAAAATTTCCTTATCAGAAAATCTTTAACAATGTTGTCGTCATTGTATTTAATGATCAATTTTTCTGGAAGAAGAGTCACATCACCTTTTAAAATTATTTTTTTTCCCAACTCGAAGTAATAAAGCACTAAATAATGAATTTGTTCTTGCTTTTATAGTGTTTGTTAGCTGAATCTTTTCAATTTCATGTCATAACTATATTTCATAAAGTTAGTATTTACTGTCTTTATTTTTAATGATTTTAGAAGCACTTTTAGTACTTAATGGGAATCGCCTTAAGAATTCATTGCTTTTCCACAAATGATTTTATCAACATTCCTTCTTTGATTGGTAGCAAAATTCATCCAAAGCTTCTTCCCTAAAAAAATATTCTTTAGATGGCACTTGATTTGGTATTGAAATAGGAAATTATTTTAAAATTTGGGTTTAATCTAATCTTTTTGGTGAATAATTTTTTTTTGGTTGCAAAAACAGAAGAATAATTGTGATAACTCATATAAAAAACTATCTTTAGACTAATGTAATTCTTGAAGAATTATTCCGATTTGCCTTTCATAGGCCAAAATATAATTTTAATTCGTATTATATAATCTAAACATATAAGTGCATCCGAATTTAGTTTGTAAAATTAATTAAAGTTCATCTAGCATTATTTGTTAGTTTGTCTCATGCATGTTAGCTTAACGTGCGCCGTCCATGGGGAAGAGATCTCAGAATCCATCGTAGAAGGCAATTTTAGCTCAGGAATCAGCTGTGCTAGTAGGTAATCGACAAAGGAAGAAAGAAGAAATGCTAAAGGAAATCGCAAATTCGAGTTCATCGATGGTACTACCAGAAACCAATGGAACATTAACAACTAAACCTAGGGATACAAATTCAGAGGAAATTGGAGGATCATCAATGGTTGTAGCACCAACTCAGGTGGTGGAGGAAGGAACTTCCCATTCAAAAGCAACTTCAGGCATCTCGTCGCAGAGTCAAAGGAAGTTAGCGTTGGCTGATGAAGTGGAAATAATGAAGAAGATACAAGTAAGGGATCCATCTGGGACAAATTTGACATCACTAAGGTAACTAATGCTGGTTTTAAATTAGAATACATAGCTCCTGAGGAGCATGTAGACACTCGTGTCTGAAATTAAAACAGAGGATATTAACATAGAACTAGAATACTGAAAATCTATTGTATTGTGTTATGTCCTAGGGCTCACCCTCCTTTCTCAGTTTTGAATGGTTATATCCAGAAAATATGGGGCATGTATGGAATTCATAAGATCTCGATGACGAAGAATGGGATAGTGCTGGTGTGATTTAATGATGAGTTGGGGAATAATGAAGTGGTTCAAGGAGGAATATACCACTTCGAAAATAAATATTTTATTGTGACAGCATGGCATCCAAGCATTGAATTTACTAGAGAAGAGCTAAACACAATTACAATTTAGGTTAAATTACCTAGTTTGGATTTTAAATATTGGAGCTCTAAGGGTTTAAGCAAAATAGGCAGCTTAATTGGAAGGCCACTAATAGTTGACAATTATACGGAGAAGAAAATAAGACTTAGCTTTGCATGATTGCTCATTGAAGTAGAAATGAATGCTAAGTTACTAGATAAGGTTTTCTTCAAAAACGAAAAAGGGATGCTTATGGAGCAGAAAATGCAATATAACTGGAACCCTCTTCTATGCAAGTTTTATAAGAAATATGGACATGATAAGCAGAACTGCCGAAAAAATATGGACTCTAGCTTGTACTCTGTTTCTAGCAGTTACATAGCGTTGATGGGGAACATGACTAGGCTGAGGGAAGCTGAGATGTTTTGGGATGCTTCCTAGACAAAGAGTGATCACTTGTCTAGCATACCAAGACAAACTTGACTAAAGAAAGATTGGTGAGGCGGATCATCTCTATAAATGGAGATACCAACTGTCTCATGTGTCATCAAGCAGCATCTGAGACTCATCAGCACCTATTTGTAGACTGTATATGGATTAAGAATATAAGGGAAGCAATGGTCAACTGGTCAGAAATAATCATGCCATCGCATAATGTTAGTAGAAGTTTACAGTGGATCAAGAACAGACACAAGAGACAGTTCAGAAAGGTAGTAGCAGCCGCAATCATTGGCGCATTGATATATTACACTTGGCAAGTTCGGAATTGGAAACTTTTTAGGAAGATAACTATAAGTAGTGCTTTTATAGAGATATAAATACAAAAAGAACTGAGGGAGCGAATCAGTATGTTAGCAGGTTCTAGGAGAACTAGAAACTGTCCAATTTTGATACAAAGATAGTGTAATTAAGAGTGATATAGCTGCTACATTGTTTTTCTTTTGAGATTTAGGTAGGGGTGGGCATAGTTTGGGCAACCCCGAAATCCAAATCGAAATTCAATTTTTTTTGGATTTTTGGTTTGGATTTTTGGATTACAGATTACTTTTTGGATTTAACTTTTAAAATTTTTGGATTCCGGATTGGATATTTGATTTGGTACTTCGAATATTTGGATATCCAAAAATTTAAAATTTTTATACTTTATATTTAGTCCATTATCCATATGTCAATAGTAATAAGTTTAATTGTAACGACTCCACTTGTCGTTTTGAGCATTTACATCCTGTTCAACAATTTGAAGTCTTGAGCAGCTCCAAAACGTGCATTATGACTTGTGTGAATTGTCGGCTTTGATTTTTGGATGACTCGGGATTAAATTGAAAGAACAATCCTTATTTAGAAGCTTAAATGAAAAGAGTTGACGGAAGTTTGACTTTGTGCAAACGACTCCGGAATGGAGTTTTGATGGTTCCAATAGCTTCATATGATAATTTTGAACTTAGGAGTATGTCCGGATATTTATTTGGAAGTCCGTAGTTGATTTTGGCTTGAAATGGCGAAAATTGAAAATGAAAAGTTTGGAAGTTTGACGGGGAATTGACTTTATTGATATCAGGGTCGGGATCCAGTTCTGGAAATTTTGATAGGTCCGTTATGTCATGTATGACTTGTGAGTAAAATTTGAGGTTAATAGGACTTGATTTGATAGGTTTCGGCATCGAATGTAGAATTTGGAATTCGCTATTTTTCATTAAGCTTGAATTGAGGTGCGATTCGTGTTTTAGTGTTGTTTAGTATAATTTGAGGCATCGACTAAGTTAGTGTCATGTTATGAGACTTATTAGTATACTTGGTTGGTCCATGGGGCTCGGATGAGTTTTGGAAGAGTTTGGTGTTTTGAGCATAAACATGTAATAATCCAAAGGTCCATTTTTAGTTCTAGAGATCGAAATTCGATTTCGAGACTTCCAGGAGTTTGATAATGAATTATAGGAATGATCTGAAATATTTGGTCTAATTTCATCAAGTCGCGATTGAGTTTTTAATGTGAAACATGAGTTAATTGTTTAACGAGTGAAATTGGTATCACATTAGCAAATGAACTCTGAATTGAGTTTCGATTGAATGACCAGGTTCGTATTATTATTTGTGACTCATTGGAACAAGAATAGTCGAATTTCGAGTTCGTATGACGGAGTTAGAGAATTTTTAGTGAAAAATAAAATGCTGGTGCAAGCAGGTTGTGGTGCGAACCTTTAGTGATGGGAGATAGACTTTTAGTGACGGAAAATGGACTTTTAATGACGGAAAATGTGTTTTTATTTGAGAAGTTTCATTTTTTTTATCTCATTTCAACATTTTTGGGCGAAAGAACATGGCTTGGGGCGATTTTTCAGAGAAATTTCATGGGAAATCTTGAGCTAAGTAACTTGTGATCATTGTTAGTCAATAATATTGAATTATCATCGAATATTCCGACTAGATTACGTGTTTTTGAGGTGTAATTCGAGAATTTGGACCTAGAGATTTAAAAATAAGATTTGAGGATTTGAAGATCGAGTTGATGTCGCAATTTGGTAAATTTTGTATGGTTGGACTCGTGGTTGAATGGGCGTTCATGTTTTTGTAACTTTTGTCGGGTTCCGAGATGTAGGTCCCACTGGCATTTTCGAGTGTAATTTCGGATTTTGTCGAAAAATTCGTATTTTCATATGGAATTAATTCCTATAAATTGTGTTGACTGTATCGAATTAATTGTGACTAGATTCGAGGCGTTCAGAGGCCGATTCGCGAGGCAAAGACATATTGGAATAAAGAATTACACTGTTTGAGATAAGTAACACTTTTAAACTTGGTTCTGAGGGTATAAATCCCCGAATTACGTATTATGTGAATTATATGGAGGTGACTCACATGGTAGGTGATGGGTGTGTGGACGTGCACCATAGAAATTGTGACTTAATTGATTCCGTGGAGTTCCATAATCAAATAATCATGTCATTATCCACATATCCTCCACGTGTTAGAGGAAATTGAGCTGAGACTCATGTTAAAAATCATGTTTAGGTTACGTGCCGATATTTTGGGATCCACGAAGGTCTTATTGCTATTGAGTTACTTGTTTGAATTGTAATTTTGTACTCAGTCACATCTATCATTTGCATATCATATCTCAGTCTCTGTTGTCATTCATTGATACATCATATCTTCATGTCGGGTTGATTTTCATGTCATTGAGAGCCTGAGAGACTGCAGATTTTGAGTGACTTTTATGGGATCGGACTGCATGCCGCAGCATGTGTTTATTTATTTATGCCTGGATCTGGCTATTATAGCGCTTGGGATGAAGGAGCCCCTCTGGAGTCTGCACCATCCACAGTGAGCACGGTTAGTTTTATATTGAGGGATGGATCTTCCCTGGACATGGATCTTGTCCAAATCCTTTATATTTGGGATGGATATTCCCCTAGGCATGGATCTTGTCCGCATCATTTATATTGAGGGATGGATCTTCCTTGGGCATGGATCTCGCCCGAATCATTTATATTAAGGGATGGATTTTCCTTGGACATGGATCTTATCTGAATAATTTATATTTAGAGATGGATCTTCCCCTGGGCTGGATTTGCCTTATACAGTACTGCATGACTGATTGTCAGTTGATGTGTGTGTGTGTGTGTGTGTGTGTATTGGCCATATACAGTACTGAGTGATTGAGTATTTTGAGATTATGAATGCACGAGGTTTTTTTTTTCCACAGAGGTGCATCAAATACAACATGTACATTGACATGTAGATATATAGATGTCACATTCCTCATATCATTTAGAGTTGATCTATTTTATTTGTATTGAGTTTAATTGTTGAACTTAAAGGCATGTCTACATTTCTATACTGTTATTTCTATATTGGTCTGTACCTATGGAGCTCATTCTACTTTCAGCCCAAAGGTCAGTTTTGTTACTTATTGAATACATGGAGTCGGTCGTACTCATACTACACTTCTGCACCTTGCGTGCAGATTTTTGATGCTGATGTTGCTGCGTACGGCTGGAGCTGGATCTGAAGATGTACCTGCATTCCAGTCATTGTTGCCTCTTGTTCATGGTAGCTTTAGAATTTTTAATTTGTTCATGTATATTTCAAACAGATGACGTATTTTTATTTCATACCAGTTTTGTAAATTCTAATCTTAGAAGCTCATGATTTGTAATACCAGTCCTTGGGGAGTGTACTAGAGTTAGTTAAATATTAATTAAATCGAATTGTTGTTATTTGGCTTACCTAGCGGGTGAAGTTAGGTGCCATCACGGCTAGTTGTATTTTGAGTCGTGACATCAATACCCTACCCATTAGATATTATCTCATTTATTCAATATTAATTGCTAAATTACTGTGAGAATACTTTCTATTTGGACATGGTTTTACTATTTTACTTCGTATCGGCCGTATTAATGTCTCTATCGTATTTTTTTTGATAATAGTTTCATTATTTGAATGCTTTATTTAGATAATTGCGGTGAGAATGAAGAGCTTTTCAGGAAATTTAACATGAGTACTCATTTGGATATTCATTTTTGTAAAAAGAAGAAACTTCTCAACTTATAAGCTCAACACCGAAAATTCAAAATATCCAAACCGATTAATCCGAAACCGAATTTAAAAAATTCGATCTAATCCGAACTTATTTGGATTGTCATTTCTTCAATTCGAAAACTGAAAAGCCATACTGAAATTTTCATATGTAATCCGAACTGCCTGAACGCCTACCCCTAGATTTAGGTAGTTCTGATCAGAGTGAATTGGAATAACTGGATGCTCTTAGCTAAGAAAAGTAAACAATAAACCTGACTCGCTATTTGTGTAAAATTTCTTATATATTTTTTTCATACATTTTTTTTTTATCCTGGACGTGAAAAGGAAGAAAAGAGGAAAATATTTTCTTTCTTGTATCGTATTTGGTATTTGAAACCCTGGTCCCCTCTCTCAAAAATCTCAAATTAAAATAAGAATATATATTACTTAATTATGATTAATGATAATTTTTGTTCAAAAAATATTGTGAATTTATTTATTTTGTATGACACCAATAGCTGTATCTTTTCCCTATTACAACTACACTTTAAAAACAACCTTTGACCCTACCATAGTTATTTTCTAAAGGGTGTGATGGTATGAATTTGATCCTTCTTTTTTTAATTGGACATTTTAAGTTCGAGTTTAAAAATGTAAAAACTCTTGATAAAAATATTTTCTCTCTAGTGACTCTAAATGATGTGAATAGAATTATGGTGCAATACAACACAACAATAATAACAACCCCACAGAGAGGCTAATGTGTATGCAGATCTTAATCCTACATGGGGGATATGGTGCAATATTAATTATAATTAAATCTTTTTGGTTGTAAAATGTAAATCTAGTCTCTTTTTGTTCTTTTTTTAATTAAAATTTAAGAGAGTAGTATAATAATTGTAACATGACATTCATCTGTACGTACAAAGATTATTTTTGACTAAATAGGAAAAGTTGCAGAATTCAAACTTCTGGTCTCTTTTCTAGTCACGACCTATCTGTCCCCTAAAAGAACAAAAAGAAGGGAAATGTTGAACTAAATCCTAGTCATTATCTTTTGGCAGGTTAATGAGTGGAGTGACTAGGACTGAATTTGGTAGATCCCACTCAATTTGTGCTCGTTTACTTTTCTTCCCATTATGAGTTGTCAAGTTCTAGTGCCATTTTTAATGTTAGTCAAAATCGTTCAGTAATTCACTCGAGGCCACAAGATTTAGGACTCTTGTCATCTTCTTAAGCAGTAGCTTTCCTTCTTTAAAATGACTGAATTCACCCAATCAGGAGAAAGTAGATGACAGAAAGTAGTATCTATTTATGTGCAAGCGCTAAAATTAAAACTATATATTCAGTTTAAAATGGTTGTTTTCTCTATCTTTCCTGCCAAGGTATGTGTACTTCTTCCAAAAAGTAAACAAAGATGACTCGACCCTTCAGGTTCACAACAGTCAGCTAAGGTTCCCTTGTGATATTGAAGTGAAAATGGGGTTCAAAACCTATTATCTTTAATTATTAGTTGATCAAAGTGTCTTTTTCACACAAACTGTACATTGGTGTACAAACCAATTGTCTTTAATTATTAGTTGATCAGAGTGGCCTTTGAACACGGTTTGGTTCAAAGAAAATACTATTCTTCAATCATATTCCCCTGCTGAAAACTAAGAGCAGAAATACTTACCACCACCATCCCACCTCCCTTTTTGAGAGACAAGCAAAACGTAAGAAAAGCCCCAAGAATTCAACATTGAGCCAAAATCTAATAATTTCAAACTCAATGAAAGTATAGCACACGCTCTTCCCAGTCCTGTAATCCCTAATAATTTCAGCCGATGTCACGGTTCCAAAGCGTGAGAAGATTGTATACTGATGTTCATCAGGAATGTACCCCACACTTTCAAGTATTACACCTATTTTGTCAAACTTCTTCAGCTTACTTCATTTGATATTTACTTTATTTCTTATTACAGCATCAGTTTTTCAAGTTCGATAGCACCCAATTGCGTTTCCTTGAATATTTCTACAAATATTATGTAGTAATATTTTAAGCTCTCCAGTCTCCATGGCTGTAGCTCTAGTGCATTGTTCTAAAGTATCATATGCATGTACAGAGAACTAAACAGAACAAAACCAAGAAAATAAAGTATTGGTTTGCCCACCAAATAGAAATGTCAACAAAAATGTACAGAGAGAAAGAGGTGAGGAAAAATAAAATTTAAACAAACCTGAACCACTGAGACCAGTCCTCTTTGCTGAAGCAACTCCTGTCTGCAAAAAAGAGATTAAAGTAGAGATTCTGCAGGTACTTGTTTAAGTACATAGGGATTCCTCTGGACACAAAGACGCTTACAATGGTACAATGGTACCCCCTTATTGAGAAGATAGTGGCAAGAATATCTTCATGGACTGCAAAAAAGTTATCTTATGCAGGCAGGCTTCAACTGGTGCAGACAGTTTTGTTTGGGATACAATCTTATCGGTCCCAGGTATTCATACTTCCCGTGAAGGTGAAAATGATCGAAGGATATTGCAGAAGCCACTTGTCGTCAGGAGTTAACACAATCACAAAAAAGGCTTTAGTTGCCTGGGATAGAATTTGTTTACCAAAATCTGTTGATGGTCTCAACTTGACTAACTTGCAGATGGAATAAAGCTGCTATTGCAAAAGTATACTGGCAGTTGGAGCATAAACAAGACAAACTATGGATGCAATGGATACATTCATAGTACATAAAAGGGCAGAGTTTAGCTGATATGACCATACCTCACAGTCGAATTGGATGGTGAGGAAGATATTGGGAGCTAGAGATACAGTTAATCAGATGCATAAACATGTGATAGAGAAGAAGAGTTCAATCAAGCAAATCTATATACAACTGCTAGCAGTCTTACCAAAGGTTGAGTGGAGAAGCTTGATGTTCCATAATGTTGCTAGACCTAAAGCCTTTGTCACCATGTGGCTGCAATGTCAGGGTAAATCGTTGACTGTGGATAGGCTAGTAAAGTGGGGAGTCCAGTGAATCTCACTTGTGTACCGTGTCAAACTAACAATGAGACAAGAGATCATTTATTTGGGGAATGCAAGTATGCTATGGATCTGTGGAACAGGCTCATGAAATGTATGCAGCTTCAACCTGTCACTCTCTTTCTGGAATCAGTTTTTTACTTGGATCATCACACAAGCGAAAGGGAAGTCTAAAAGAACTAAGCTAATTAAGCTATCTTATGCAGAATATGTCTATGCTATTTGGAGGGAGAGGAACACTAGAACATTTGAAGGGGTGGTAAGAGATTACACCAGCCTTGCAAAAAATTGCATGTGTTTGCAACTGTAGAGTCACTGGAGACATGAGTCACATGCTGCAGAAGCTTTTATTTTTAGCCTATCTATGCAATTGCCGTTTACCGTCACATTCAGGAGATTAGGTTGCAGCTTTGTATAGGTGTTAGAGATATTTGTTATTTTTGGAGTAGCTAGCAGAGTATTGCTAGGCTATGCTATGTATTTCTTCTACTTGGTGATCAATAAAAAAATTTAATTACCAAAAAGAAAACTCCTGCCTGTCACTTTTCTCCAGAACATTTGTGCCAAACAATGTTTGTTGAATTCTCATTTCTACAAATCTTAGGTATAATTCCCCACATCAGTAACGACAAGCCTAAGTTACTTTCACTCAAAATAAGAAATCACACAGTGTTGATAACGAAAGAGTACTCAATCGTAAGCAAGAAAAAATACTCCCAGGGAAGTCAGAGTAAACAACTTATAAGATTTTTACAGGATACAACGGGAAGTAGCAATATCAAGCGCATGAATCAAAACTTCACATTGACAGATTCAAGATTTTAAGCTAGCACACTAGTGCTAATTCAATCAGGTACTTTCATGATAATATATTCAGATCAATAGATCATAGTTAAATATACACTGTTTAAAATCTTTAAACTATATTACTACTCCATGTAGTTTGAGTCCAAAAACCACATCCGCTGCTGAAAAGCTACATCCGGTATTCCATAATTGTGTGCCTCCAGAAAACATAGGAGGAAATATAGAGAAAATAAATTTTCGAAGAAAGGAAAAACAACAGCTAAATATGAATACCAGAAAAGCGACGACAATCAATTGTAGGCATTTTAGCATTCGAATTATATCCTGAATGGTGAATGCTTTTGGCTTTTCCATCGATATGAGACGTTATAGAAGTCTTCATTGCCCTTACAGGCGCTAAGAAGCTAGTTTTCACCTCGGTACCAATAATGTTAAAGGCCAATGGTTTGGCTTTGCAATAGGGCTACACTCTGCAGCATAAAGGAGAATTTAATTTGCACATAGCACTCTCTTTCTTTTATTTTTTCTGTTTGCACACGGCTCTCTCATTTGTTCTTTGCGTCGATATTGGGTAGACAACTTTGCAACACTCTGGCTGAAATCAACTTGTATCCTTTGATCATCAATTAGAACATTATTCATCTTATAATATGCTTGTTCACAGGCCTCTGTGTTTTCAAACTCAACGAAACCATAGCAGTAGCTCTTCCCAGTCTTGTGATCCCTTATAATTTCAGCAGATTTCACGGTTCCAAAGCGCGAGAAAACTGTATTCAAGTCTTCATCTTCAGTAACCGCATTCAATTTACGAACAAACAGCACATTATCAGGAGGCTTTATTTCAGCATCAGGAATGTCTCCTATACTTTCAAGTACTACTGCTCGCGAATGTGCTTCTTTCGCACGCAGAGCCTCCTCAAGTTCCTTTACACATAATCGATCATCCATTGGCACCCAATCATCCTCTAATCGCACATCATCTTTTGGCTTTCTTTCAGCTGAAGCATCAGGAATATTTTTCAAGTCTCTTAGTTGAGGAGGATCGTCGAAAGGATCGTCCAATATGTAAGTGAATTTAATTCGGATATTTTTATATGGCCTGTCCTTTTCATCCACATAAGTTTCATTAATCCTATTCAATGTATCGAGCCCTTCTGCAATCTCTCCAAAAACAGTGTGCTTCCCATCAAGGTAGTCAAGATCATTGCGCAGTGTGATATAGAATTGAGAAGCGTTTAAGTTCTGCCCAGCGTTAGCCATGGCTACAGTTCCCCTCTTTGAATGCTTCAAATCCGAATGAATTTCATCTCCAAAGAACCGAGCCTGGTCACCATATAAGAATTTGTATACTGAATCACCCCCGGACCCTGTTCCAGTAGGATCTCCAGTTTGCGCAATGTAATTCTTCTGAACCGTGTGGAAGAGGCAGCCATTGTAATAACCAATCTTACACAACTTCAGAAAATTCTTACATGTCAAAGGGCAGCGATCCGTGAACAAATCCACTACCATGTCTCCCAAACTCGTCCCTATCATCACCGACATTATATTTTTTTTTTCAAGGACGTAGAGATAGATGATTTCGGAGAGGGTTAACGGTTTGAGACCTTTTTTTTTTCGCCGTAGCGTTTGAGGCTTTGATTTCATTAAATAGGTAACTATTACAAAACCTAGTTTGATCAGAAATTAGAAAACCTAACCAATATAGTATTCCTACGTTAATTCCTACTGTACAAACTTATGTAGTCTATCTATATTACTACTACTACAATATAGAAGGCTGGTAAAATATTCCATTCGACGTCTGTGTTTGTTGGTATTAAAAATAAATTTAAGGGCTAATAGGTAATTTACAACAATTCTTTGGGATGGCAACAGAATTTACTGAGCTCCCTTGAAACTTTTTTGACCTATTTGACCATTCTACCCTTTGTTTATGTCAACATTACGTGTCTTTTACTAAGAAAAAGTATTTAACTGGACCCTACTGGTCCAACCAGCTTCTAGCCGAACTCTCTTCTTTGTTTCAGGCTTCTAGCAAATCACGTAAAATATTGTAAATTAATTAAAATCCTATTCCTATAAAAACTCCAACTCTGCCAATTTCTAAACCTAGCCCTTCAAGCCATTTCTGATTAAGGCTTAGCGATACAATTTTTTTCACCAAAATCATTTTTAAAATGTGTGTATGACGAAATCAGCTTTCTTATGAAGGAATAGATCGAGGTTGAATCTCGAAGCCAAGATCGGCGTCCCATGTTCATGTTCGGAACCACATGATCGGAGCTCGAGCCGACATCCCATACCGATGGGAAATGGAGGATCGACATTCGAACCGACATCCAATATCGATGTCGGACCATTCGACCGACGCTCAGACCGATATCCGATGTCGAGCTCGGAATCGGAGCTGAGGCCAGATCCGATATGATGATCGATGGTTCACTTCGAACCCCACCTCGTGATGATCGATATGCCCGTTGCACCGGCCTGCCTTCAAAAGTCAATGACACTGTCCTGACCAAACCTTGCGTGCAGACCCCTCACCTAACCTGCAGTACTTTCACTGACTCTGCAAGACTTTTACCAAACGCGTGTGGGTTTCACCCACTACACAAGGACACTATCATGATTGAAAGGGAC
>MCJB01007558.1:119266-205162 GCA_002018475.1 Nicotiana obtusifolia | reverse complement strand
ACATCAATGGGTTCCTTATCTCCCCACGAGTTCAACCATATAAAATTTATCGAATTCCTACATCGGTTCGACCTCCAATTCTTAAAATCTAAGCTTAAGGGTTTTCCACAATTTCCCCAACTTAGGTCACCAATTAAGTGCTAAATATAGCGATTTACTGGAGTAATTTGACCAAGGTTGAGTTAAGAACACTTACCCTGATGTTTCCCTTGGAAATCTTCCAAGAATCGCCTCAAAACTCGCTTCAACCCGAGCTCTATAGCTCCAACTATGTTCAAGATGGCCAAAACTCCTTCTTTTAAGACTTTGTCCAAGAAAGTCCCCTTTGAATGTAGTTTGGAGGTTGATTTGCCGTGATTTATGGTGTTTGGAGGTGTTTCTCTTCGTAGGTAACGATAGTGGGTTTTTGCATGGCAAATGGGCACTGATTTCTATTTATAAAGAGGTCAAAAATCGAGACAAAACGCACCAGTCGGGTTAAAATGCGATCGCATATCTATCGCATAACAGATCCACATATTTGACACGACCATCGCAAAGGTAACCCTAGCCTCACCGCAATTCAGCACGAAGCATGGTTTTGCGGTCCGCATGTCAAAAATGCGACCGCATTTTTTACCGCATTTTCGACTTTGATTTTTGTCCAGAAATCTACCCCGGTCTGCGGTCTCAGTGTGCAAAATATGCGGTCCGCATGTCAAAAATGCGACCGCATTTCTGACCTGGATCTTGCCCAGAAGTCTGTCTGGGTATGCGATCTCATTGCTCAATATGCGGTCCGCATTTGAGAAATGCGACCGCATTCCTGACTCTGGTTTTTCTGCAGATTTTCTTTCCAACGATGAAATAGTCCGTTTAACCACCCAAAACTCACCCGAGGCCACTGGAACCTCAACCGAACATTCCAACATATCCCATATCATCATTCAAACTTGTTCCAACCTTCGGAACGCTCAGAACAACCTATCAACACCAATTTCGCGTTAGATTCAAGCCTAAGGATTTCAAAAATCTTCTAAATCGCTCTTTTGATCTAAACCCAACCAAACCACGTCCGAATGACCTAAAAATTTGCACACACATCCTAAATGACATATCGAAGCTTCAGCAACTGTCGGAGTTCCATTCCGACCCTCGGATCAAAATCTCGCCTATCAACCGGAAATCGCTAAAAATTCTAACTTTACCAATTCAAGCCTAATTCTACAGGGGACTTCCAAACCAATTCCGATCACACTCCTAAGTCATAAATTTCCTCCTAAAACTAACCGAATCGTCGGAACTCGCATCCGAGCCCTCTAACTCATAAGTCAACATCCGGTTGACTTTTTCGGTTTAAACCTTCTTGAAAAAGACTAAGTGTCTTATTTCTTACCAAATCCACTCCGAACGCAAACTATTCAACGTGATTGCATAAAACACGGATAACGAAGTATAATAAGATAGAAATGGGGAAAATTGAGCGGTAACTCATGAGACAACTGGCTAGGTCGTCACACACGGCATAGCTTAGCCCAGCCCACACGGGCTTTGGCATTGACGGGTTGGGTTGGGCCGACCCACTATTTCGATGGGCCTTAAAATGGTCAGCCCAGCCCAGCCCATAAGTAATCTGCTGTTTCAGCCTAGTCTCGGTCAAACCTCATGGGCCATAGGCTTACTTGAGTCGGGTTTGAAGTCTCATTTTTAAATGGGCTCCAAAAATCTTAGACTAACCCTATTAAATTGGGGAATTTGCAGCCGTACCCTATGTTTGTTCCACCTTTTAACCTGTACCCTATTTTTTTAAAATATTGATTTGGTAGCCAGCTAAAAAAAAAATCCATACTAATATAATAATTATACCCCTGACAAAAGATATAAAACCTGCATCACGCATTAATCGCGTGATCTGCAACTTTATTCGTGAAAAATTTCACATTGAAGCTAAAACTTCATGCTAATGCATGATGAATTTATTTATCCTGCAGTCTACAGTTTTGTCGTGAGTTTTATCCAAAACTTCAGTCTAAACATGCTGAAGTTTTTTAGTTTATTTGTCAAAACTTCAGACTAAACATGCTTAAGTTTTTGTCCTACAGTATGTAATTTTCTAATGAGTTTTTGCTAATGCATGCTGAAGTTATTTAGTTCATTTGCTAAAGCTTCATACCAAAGCATGCTGAATTTTTGTTCTGCAGCCTACAGTTTCGTCATGAGTTTTATCCGAAACTTCAATCTAAACAAACTAAAGTTTTTTAGTTCATTTACTAAAACTTCAGACTAAACATGCATAAGTTTTTGTCTTGCAGTATGTAATTTTCTAATGAGTTTTTGCTAATGCATGCTGAAGTTATTTAGTTCATTTGCTAAAACTTCATACCAAAACATGCTGAAGTTTTGTCCTGCAGTCTACAGTTTTGTCATGAGTTTTATCCGAAACTGCAATCTAAACAAGCTGAAGTTTGTTAGTTCATTTGCTAAAACTTCAGACTAAACATGCTTAAGTTTTTGTCTTACAGTATGTAATTTTCTAATGAGTTTTTGCTAATGCATGCTGAAGTTATTTAGTTTATTTGCTAAAATTTCATACCAAAACATGCTGAAGTTTTGTCCTGCAGTCTACAGTTTAATCATGAGTTTTATCCGAAACTTCAGTCTAAACAAGCTGAAGTTTTTTAGTTCATTTGGTAAAACTTCAGACTAAACATGCTTAAGTTTTTGTCTTACAGTATGTACTTTTCTAATGAGTTTTTGCTAATGCATGCTGAAGTTATTTAGTTCATTTGCTAAAATTTCATACCAAAACATGTTGAGTTTTTGTCCTGCAGTCTACAGTTTTGTCAATAATCTTTTATTAAAGAAGGAAAAAATCGTCTTTTTAGAGCGCTTTTAACAAAAAAATGAGTGCGGATACAAACGGAAAACAATCGGGTACAAGTTAAAAAGAGGCGACCAAATAGGATGCCCCATGCAATTTTTACTGTTAAATTACGGATTGGATTGGGTTGACCCAACTTGTCAAGCCCATATTGACGACTCTAATTATTGTTTGAATAAGCTAAAAAAGGAAATAGTATATATAAATGAAACAGATGGAGTAGTAAATAATATTTGTATTTTTAAATTACATGGAATATAATTCAAGGCCTTAAACTATTTTTGATATTCATGTAGTCCCTTGAACTACCAATAATTGGATCCAAGCATAAGCGTAGAAAAGGGCGGAAAACTACAATATATTCGGCAACATAGATTGTGCTTTATGAAAATAAGAATTTCAATTTTCTATTCAATTTAAAATTCAAATTGAAGATACTTAAAAGAAGTTAACAGTGGGAACAACTAGTATCTTTCTAGATTATTATCGAAATCTATGCTCGCTACAAATCTTTTGACAAATTTTGTAAGAAACCAAAGGAAATGACTTTTTTTTTTTTAATACTATTACATTATATGCTAAACTTTTTATCTCATTTTGAGACTAATCTTTGGACCACTTTGGCAAAAGGTAATACTGAAGCAAAATTCAATGTGCGATTCCATGACACTGTATTTTGTTGTAACCTCATCAAGGTTCCTTTTAATTTTTATTTTTATAACAAACATCCATTAGGTTTTCCTGCAACTTGGGCATAATAAAGTTAAAACCCAAGGACGCATCTGGTGATGTTTTGTGTGAAAGATTGAACGTCCACTACGGGACATATTTGCTAATACGAACTTTAGCTCTCTCTCGTAACATAGCTGAGGTCCACCACATTAATTTCATGGCCCAGGTTAATAGATGACAGTTGGGATCCAATGGAGTCCACTGCATTTCCTGTATTTTCCTATGCATAATATTTCTTGTTATAAGATCGGCACACTGATCATTGAAAGTGTAAAAACTACTACCTTAAAAAGTATCATAATACGTGAAGTTGTTGAATGTATTGTATTTAAGAAACAAATTGACTCTACAAATGGTGATAATGTAATTCTATTTGAGTTAATTCTTTTAAATTTGGGATTGTTTCGCAAAGGAATTTTTTTCGTTCCTATACAATATTTGAAATTTATTTACCAGAATTGTTCTAATTTTATATATTACTCGCCCTAACCAAGGATTACTTACAAATTATGTACATTCCACCTTAAAAGGCTCCCAATCTATTATTAGTGCATTCAATCAAGGGATTTAGCTACACATTTTTTCTTTTTTCTCTTCTCTCTTCCCTCTTCACTCCAGAATATTCATCGGCTAACACATGTTAGTCTTTTATTCTCCTCAACCACCATTACCAATACCAATACAAACACTCCATGGTTATCATCTTCCGTTTCGGTGCTGCCGCCACCACGTAGCTTCATCTTTTGGAATTTCAATAAGCGTGGAATTGCTGCTCTCTTTTCCTTTTATAGACTTTGATAATGTCGATGAAGCGACAACCACAAGAAGATCCCAAACCTCGACAGCAAGATATGCAACCAACTAAAATGGATGATAGTCCAATACTCATGAATCTGTTTATAGGACTTCATGTTAATGATACTTGCGTCGATATGAGTGACATGTTGGATTACTTTAAGCCTGAAATTTTACATAACACTTACACTACTAAATCACAACAATTCTGTTTCCAAGGAATCAACAATTATTCATCAGCACAATCTAAAAGAGAACTTCTACTGAATCTAAACTTTATTGCATTTTGTATTCAAATTAAACACATAAAATCTCTATCTCTAAGAACAATATATGGTACATCAACATACAAATTAAAAATTCGTACAAATTTAATGCAAATTTGAATATCTACAACAACATATATAGTAAAAATAAATTTTATACAACTAATTATATATTATACAACTTATTTACAACTTATCTACAACTTTCAATACATTATTTCTATCCAATTAAATACAACTATAATATCATACAACTTAAATATATTTTTTATACAAATTTTATATAATATGTCTTTTGTATATTTTGTATCTGATTTATATGTATTAAAAATAAATTTCATACAATTAATTATATATTATACAACTTCTTTACAACTTATAACTTATTTACAACTTATCTACAACTTTTATACATTATTTCTACCCAATTAAATACAATTACAATATCATATAACTTAAACACAAATTTTATACAAATTTTATACAATATGTCTTTTGTATATATTCTGTATCTGATTTGTATATATTTTGTCTGTGGTGTGTGCTTCTTCCTCTCTATAATTTCAATCAAAACTTACTCTCTTAATACAATTTTGATACATATCAACAACTTTATGTAAAAAGATAGTATTGATAACTTAAATACAAATTTTATACAACGATTCATACATTATACAACTATTTTTCAACTTTCATAGAATATTCAAATAAGAAAAATATAACTACAACAGAATATAATTTACATACAATTATAATACAACTTTTCTACAATTTCGTAAGTATATTGTATGTCATGTGTTCTTCTTCTTCTTCTTCTTCTTCTTCTTCTTCTTCTTCTTCTTCTTCTTCTTCTTCTTCTTCGAGTTTCAATCTGACATTCAGCCAAAATCAAGTCTATTCTTCACCAAAATACCCTCAAATTTGAGATATAAACTCCAAATAATATTCTCAATTGTTTGCAACAACACCCAATCAAAACAAATAATGGTTTTTGAAAACCCAAATTCGATTTTAAGGTTTTAAAGCTTCTTAATGGGTGTCAATGGTGGAGAGTCAAACACCTTCTAAATTTATTGATTGACAATTTCACTTTGAACACCAATTGTGCAACATGAAAGAAAATTGCTAAGTTAAAACGATGAAAATCCATTGATGAATTCCATTAAAACTCTATATAACAAGAAATCATAAAAACTTATTTGTATATAATTGATAAATTGTATATGATCATATAATTAAATTAAAACTTGAGCAGGAAGAGTGATAAGATTTCAAATAGCATATAAGAAGGTAAAATTCCCTTTGGCAAAAGAGACCATTTCTAATCTAAAATGAGATGGTACGTGAAAGGCCCAATTTATGAGAAGACTGCAGAGTCTCAATGAGATCATCACCAAAAATGTAGGAGGAAGGACAGAAATATCCCACTGGAAAGAATTTATGACCACCTCTGCCATTAAAATATAAAATAACCATTGGTGCCCTTATATTTCCTTTTCGCTGTCCCCCGACTTCTATTTACACACAACGCCTTTAAAAATTTGAAGAAGTCCTGTTTAAATCCATATATAGTTAGATCTATATAAAAGCATCCTGTATGGTGACCGTTCTATGACAACATTCTCATATAATAACTATTCACTATAAAAGTGATATTTTTTTAAAATTGATTTTTATATTATGTTATAATATATATTTTTTATAACAACACTTGTTATAAAGAGGTTTGAACGTATCAGTTTGCCCAAAACTCCAAATTCCCAAGATCATATCGATGAGCTCCATCGTTTTCTCTCCGATGGCAACACTCCGAGAATCCGTCGCCGATCCTCAACCAATTTCTCGGGAACTGTAACGTAGAAGGCAAATCAAAATCAACAATAAAGTTTGGGGAATTTTTTGGCAATCTTCATTGGATGAAGCATTCTCTTATTTTTCTCCTTTCTTCTTTTTCTTGGTTTTCATGCTTCTTAAGGTATTGAAGGTGGGAGAAAATGGAGGATGGAATATATTATGAGGTCTTTTGGTGTTGATTGCAGAGGAATTTATTGCTAGATATTTTAAGATGGTAATGGAGCCTTCAAGAAAGTGACTTAATTAGACTATAATTGAAAACTTCAATATATGGTATGGAAAGGAAGAATAGACAGTCAGATTTGGCACTACAACGGCTCCATGCGATGGTAAGAAGGCGGCTAAAGTTCGGTATGGGGAATTGAAAATCAAAGTAATAAGAACCACCGACCATGAAAAACTAAATTTTAGTGGCTTAAAATAGAATCTAGTTGAACCTTTTCTTTATAGTGCTTGTGGAAAGTGAATATAGTGTTAATATGTATGGAAAATTGTGAGGGAGGTGTCTAAAATGTGTGAGATTATATGCTGATGTAGGTATTTATGATTGTATACAGATAAAATCGGGCCAGTTGAACATCAGGTTTCCCCGTAAGACAAACGGAACTGGAACATGATCATAAGGAATCAGAGTCTGAGCGAAAATCCTCTCGCATCGAGGATCGAGCAAAATATCCGCTCTCGGAAGCATCAGGGCCACATCTCCCGGGTCCTGTTAGAATCCCTCAACTTTGGAGAGCATTACCAAACGGCCAAACACAACTAACAAAGAGTCGTGACATCCGTGCCTAATCGGATGTCACGGCGTACATCTCTGTTCATATCATCAGTAAATCAGTGATTAGCATAAAGAAATATTTTTATCTTTTTTTAGAATTGTACTTAGGATGAAACTCCCCTACTATATAAAGGGAAAACTAACTGTTTATTATGGACATTGTAACACGCATATTAAGACAATTTATTACAATTCTCTTTGTTGTTCAAAGTTCTTATTGTTGTTCTTAAGTTCTTCATAAATATAAGCTTAGAATCGACGGCTGGTTCTTCATTGAGCCATCAACCGAGCTCGGAATCACCCTTATCATTGGTTTGGTCATTTGTTACAATTTTCATTTGCTTAATCTAACATCATTAATCACTCGTGTTAAATTAATTCACATATCCTTAAAATCACATATAAATTCAATTGTTATTCATTTTTTAGGGTAAACAGTTTGGCGCCTATCGTGGGGCTAGGGCTAATAATGGTAATTTGATACAAATTTCCATCACGCACTCTATTTTACACTTGTTCTTTGAGATTTTAATTTCAGGCCAAATTAAAAATGTAGAACTCTCAATCTGCTCATTTGAGCATTGATGCAGAGTCTGGCCACCAGCGCGGGAACAACTATGTAGTACCCAGCAACGAGGTGTCCCCTATTGACCCCAAGAGAGTTCCAGTCGTGGCCCCGATCGATGCTAACTCACATGTAGCTATCAACGCAAACTTGCCTACCGACCCCGAAAACAGTGTTCGCGGGGGAGCCTGATCGCTGGCCCGGAGTACACACAATGACGAAGGTGATGAGATCAATTTGCGGGTAATCTTCCAAATGTTACAGGCTCAACATGCAGCGATAGACCAGTTACATAACCAAAGCTACGCCCCCAGCAAAGTTGATCTCGAACCACCCTGGGAAAACACTCGTAGAAATGAATCATCCACAGAAAGGCCGGGTGAAGCTGAACCGGGGACCAACCCCGAGATAATAAAGATGCTTGAGAAGCTGACAAAACGGGTAGAAAAGAAAATCGAAGCCAACGACAAAAAGGTGGAGACTTATAACTCCAGGGTTGAACAAATCCTAGAAGCACCCCTGATATTGAAAGGCATGGATTCCAAGAAGTTCGTCCAAAAACCTTTCCCCCTGAGCGCAACTCCGAAATCGATCCCAAAGAAGTTCTGTATGCCTGAAATTCCAAAGTATAATAGGACCACGGGTCCGAATGAACACGTGACCTCCTACATGTGTGCCATCAAGGGAAATGACTTGGAAGATGACGAAATCGAGTCGGTTCTACTAAAAATGTTCGAGGAAACACTGTCTAAAGAAGCAATGATATGGTATCACAACCTGCCCCCCAATTTCATTGATTCTTTTGCAATTCTTGCTGATGCCTTCATAAAAGCTCATGCAGGGCCATCAAAGTCAAGACTAGAAAATCAGACCTCTTTAAGGTCAAGCAAAGAAATAATAAAATGTTCAGGGAGTTCGTGTCGAGGTTTCAAATGGAAAGGATGGATCTGCCCCCGGTTGCGGACGATTGGGCTGTTCAAGCATTCACTGAAGGAATCAACCCCCAAAGCTCTTTGGCCTCACAGCAGCTGAAATAGAACTTGATAGAGTACCCTGCGGTAACTTGGGCTGACATCCATAATAGGTACCAATCAAAAATCAGAGTGGAGGATGATTAGCTCGGGCCCCCCTCTGGGTCCGTGTATCCCATCAGAACTAATGACAGGTCTAAAAAAGTTATCGATCATTAACCAACAACGAGGATAGATCGGTACCAACCGTATAGCAGAGATTGAAAGGGCAGTGGATCCAGATGTAACCCAGCGAGGAAATGAAAAAAATAAACGATCGAGGTCAAAACAACCGGGGACTCATGAGCAAAAACTGTTTTAACAGGCCAATCGGGACCAGGGAGGCACTGAGGTTATCGGAGTACAACTTCAGCGTCGATGCTGCAAGTATCGTATCAGCCATCAAACGCATCAAAGATACCAAATGGCCTCCGCCATTGCAATCCGACCCCGCCCAAAGAGACCCCAACCTGATGTGTAAGCACCATGGCACCCACGGTCACAGGACCGAAGACTACCGACAGCTAAGGGAAGAAGTGGCTCGATTATTTAATAACGGACACCTCGGCGAGTTTCTGAGTGATCGAGCCAAAAATCACTGCAAGAATAGGGACTCCAGTAAGTAGGCCGAGCAAGAGGAACCTGGACACGTCATCAACATGATATCGATAGAGTCAACATCCCCTAGGGGCCGATGCTGAAGCGCACTAAGGTGTCCATTACAAGGGAAAAACGAACCCGAGATTACATGCCGGAGGGGACCATCTTTTTCAACGATGAAGACGCTGAAGGCATCGTGTAACCACGTAACGATGCCCTAGTAATTTCTGTACTCATAAATAAATCTAGAGTTAAGCGTGTGTTGATTGATCCAGGTAGCTCGGCCAATATCATCAAATCGAGGGTCGTAGAGCATCTGGGTCTACAAGACTAAATAGTGCCCGCGGTCCGGGTCTTAAGCAGATTCAACATGGCATGTGAAACTACTAAAGGGGAGATAACCCAACCCTGCCGGTGAACACCGTCGGAACCATTCAGGAAATGAAGTTCTACGTCATTGAGGGGCATATGAGGTACAATGCTCTATTCGGAAGGTCATGCATTCACAATATGAGGGCAATACCCTCGACACTGCACCATGCATTGAAGTTCCCCACACTAGGAGGGATCAAAACAGTTTACAGAGAACAGTCGGCTGTAAAAGAAATATTCGCGGTCGATGAGGTAATCCCCATACCGCCCTTTCGACATCAAAGAACCTAGAGTCGGTTAGGAAGGAAGAAACTAAATAGCAATCACCAACATCGGTCCCGACCGAACCAGAGAAGCAACAAGCAGGCGACGATGATGATTACGGAGTTCCCAGGTCGTTCATCGCCCCTGACGATTCCGATGCCACCAAGTCAACGATTGAGGAGCTAGAACAAGTCTTATTAATCGAATATTTTCCCAATTGGAAGGTATATCAGGGCACGGGGTTAACTCCTGAGCCCAAGAAAGAACTCATTGAATTCCTTATAGCTAACATAGATTATTTTGCTTCGTCCCATCTTGATATGACAGGGATCCCGCCAGGAATAACTACTCACAAGCTACACTTGGATCCAAAGTTCCACCTGGTTAAACAGAAGAGGAGGCCTCAGTCCGAAGTCAAGCATGCTTTCATAAAAGACGAGGTATCCAAACTCCTTAAAATAGGTTCCATTAGGGAAGTTAAGTACCCGGATTGGTTAGCTAACGTAGTGGTAGTGTCTTAAAAGGGAAATCAATTAAGAATGTGCATAGATTACGAAGACTTGAACAAGACATGCCCTAAAGAGTCGTTTCCTTTGCCTAACCATCGGTCGCATAATCAATGCGATGGCCGACCACGAGATACTCAACTTTCTCGATGCCTATTCCGGGTACAACCAAATCTGGATGGACCCGGAGGATCAAGAAAAAACTTCCTTCATCACTAAATTCGGCACCTATTTTTATAACGTAATGCCTTTCAGACTAAAAATGCTGGTGCCACTTACAAAGTCTAGTAAACGGGATTTTCGAGAACAAATAGAAAAATCAATGGAGGTTTACATTGACTACATGTTAGTTAAGTCCCTACGAGCAGATGACCGACCATTTGGAACATTTGCAGGAAACCTTCAACGTACTGAAGAAATACAATATGAAGCTGAACCTGGATAAATGCACATTCGGGGTCGGGTTCGGGAAGTTCCTTGGATTCATGGTGTCCAACCGGGGGATCGAGATCAATCCCGACAAAACCAAAGCTATAGAAGACATCACCATAGTGGACAATGGCATGGCCGTTCAAAGGCTAACCGGGCGCATAGCCGCCCTGAGTTGGTTCATATCAAGGTCCTCCAATAAGAGCCATCGGTTCTTCTCATTATTGAAGAAGAAGAAGAATAACTTTTCATGGAACCCGAAGTGCCAGCAAGCTTTGCAAGAACTCAAACGGTACCTTTTGAGTCCACCTTTGCTTCATACTCCGAAGGCAGAGAGCAGTTATGCCTGTACTTAGCAGTATCTGAGATAGTGGTAAGTGGAGTCTTAGTTTGGGAAGATGAAAGTTCACGATTTCCTATCTATTATGTTAGCAAGACCCTAGGCGAGGCCGAAACAAGGTATCCTCACCTGGAGAACTTGGTGCTCGTAAGCGCTTCCAGGAAGTTAAAGCCATAAATGCCATCCCATATATGTCATAACTACTTACCCATTGAGGAACATAATGCACAAACTCGAGCTCTCGGGATGATTGGCCAAATGGGCCGTGGAAATTAGCGGGTACGATATTGAATATCGACCCTGAACCGCCATAAAATCTCAAATTTTAGCAAACTTTGTGGCCGGCTTCATGCGGGCCTTATTACCCGACGTCGATAAGGAATTCTTGTTAACCTCGGGGACCTCCTTGGGAATCTGGACCCTCTTTACAGATGGTGCCTCGAACGCAAAGGAGTCTGGACTCAGCATCGTGTTGAAGCCGCCAATGAGTAATGTAGTTAGGCAATCTATTAGAACATTGAAGTTGACTAACACAGAATTCCAGTATGAGGCCATGATTGCAGGTCTTGAATTGGCTAAAAGCCTGGGGGCCGAAGTGATCGAAGCGAAATGCGATTCTCTCCTTGTGGTAAATCAAGTCAATGGGACATTCGAAGTGAAAGAGGAACAAATGCGAAGATACTTGGATAACTACAGGTAACACTGCATCGATTCAAGGAATGGACCCTACAACACGTGACCCGAGATCAAAATAGCAAAGTCGATGCTCTGGAAGTGCCAGATACAAAGAAAGCAGTAATAGGGAACACAAGAGCCAAAAAAGCAGCAATAACCCCAGCAGGAAACATAGTGACATCCTCAGCAACAACAGAAACAACAGGATATGCAGTTGTTTGTATAGGTACAGGGTATTAGCGCAATTGCGTTGTGTGGTATTAGCACTTCTAGTGCTCAGTCTAACGCAATTGTATCAATCACCAAGTCCCTATAACAAGAGCACCCCTCACTGGAACACCACAGCTCACAAGCACAATACACAGGACATCACTCTTTGGACCAATACTGAGCAAACCTCACACTGCAGTACCAAAACAGACAAAAGCAGCTCTAAACTCAGCAAAAACAGTAGCAGTGCCAATCCAAATGCCAACAGGAACAACAGCAAAGCAAATACAAAAAGGCAAGCTTAACTCTCACCGGGATACACCTTCTCACACATAAAGCAACAAACACACAACACAAATCACTCACACTGTCAGCCAGCACCCTCAACATTCTCAATGCTCACAAGATCAACAACTCATTCATCACCAAACAATACAAAGGTAACTTTGGCTCCAGAGGCAATAATAACACAGGATCAGCAAGCAACTCAAGTGACATCAGCCAGCACAAGGACAACAACCTCAGAGACCACAATTCAGTCATCAGCAGGCAACATGAACACTACTTTGGCAGCAGAGGCTACTACAACACCATATCAGCACTACTCACAGAAGAAACTACAACAAAAGCAAAGACCAGCAACAACACAGCAATCAGAAGCATCCTCAAGGAAACAACAGCAGGAACAGCATTAACAAAATGCATCAGCAACAAGCCCAACTGCAGCAACAAACTCTCAATCAGCAGTATCAATGATAGTTATCAGCAGCAGCAACAACAAGACAAAGCATCAAACCAGCAAGCACAAAAAGGACAAACAGAAAACAAAGACAAAAAGGAAAACAGCACTCAGAGACTCTTCAGCACTTTGCACAAGCAGCAGATCACTGCCAGTCAGATACACACCTGCAGCAAGCTCATCCTAGCAGAAACATTCATCAGAGAACTTCAAGCTTTGGATAAAAAACTTCACAACAGCACAAAAGGAAACCCTCTCACTCACTCAGCAGGACTGGAAACAAAAGTTTTTGGTATAGTCGACCTAGACACATTTCACTTCATTTTTGTACATATGACTATCTATCAACTCTATAAGATAGATAGTCATTACATCAACTTAGGTCGGACATATCCTACACACTTAGATGCATTAAATCACCAAGTGAGGTGGATCATATATCATCTAACCATCTATCACTTTCTTGGTACCTCTAGTACAAATTTTACAATGACTAGGTACATGCACTTTTTTGGGGAGGTAAGGTTTATGTCCCCCTCCGTCTCTGTACATCTTACTAATTACTAATCAATAAACTCATATTTACCAAAAAAATAATAATAATAAACTTGGGGTCATCAGTCGATGACAATGAATTCAGCTCGGGAACGGCCGTACAACTCATGAAATCAGTAGCGGAAGAAGGCCATGCCGAGATAAACTCAACGAGTTTAACTTGGGACTGGAAAAACAAGTATATAGATTACTTGAAGATTGGGAAGTTGCCCTCAGATCCTAAAGAATCGAGAGCTCTGCGCACGAATACAGTCAGGTGTAGCCTGTCCGAAGACACTCTATTCAGAAGAACGTTTGATGGCCCACTCACCATATGCTTGGGGCCGAGGGACACCGAATATGTTTTGAGAGAAGTTCACGAAGGCAACTGCAGAAATCATTCGGGGGCAGAATCTTTGGTTCATAAGATAATCAGAGTCGGCTATTACTGGATCGACATGGAGAAAGATTCAAAAGACTTCATGCGAAAATGTGACGGCTCTTAGAGGCACGCACCAATGATCCATCAACCCAGGGAGTTATTACATTCGGTCCTGCTGCCTTGGCCATTCATGAAATGGGGAATGGACATCGTCGGTCCCCTACCATGGGCACCCTGTAAGGCTCAATTTATACTATTAACTATTTCTCTAAATGGATTGAAGCTCAAGCGTTCGAGAAGGTCCAGGAAAAAGAAGTCATTGACTTCATTTGGGACCACATAGTATACAGGTTCGGTATACCGGCCGAGATAGTATATGATAACGGGAAACAATTCATCGGGAGCAAGGTAAGCAAATTTTTGGAAGACCATAAGATCAAAAAGATCTTGTCAACACCCTATCACCCTAGTAGAAACGGATAGGTGGAGTCGACTAACAAAACCATCCTTCAAAACCTTAAGAAAAGGTCGACCGATGCCAAAGGAAAGTGGAAGGAAATTCTGTCCGAAGTCTTGTGGGCATACCGCACGACCTCAAAATCCAGTACCGGGGCAACTCCATTTTGTTGGTCTATAGTTATAAACATTAATACCGGTTAAGGTGGGTGAATCGAGCCTCAAGTTCCGATATGCAACCGAAGAATCGAACGGTGAGGCCATGAGTATGAGCCTAGAACTACTGGATGAGAGGCGCGAGGCCGCCCTAGTTCGGTTGGCTACCTAGAAGCAGCGGATAAAAAGATATTATAACCGGAGAGCCAACCTCCAACACTTCAAATCAGGGACTTGGTGTTAAGAAGAGTAACATTGAACACCCGAAACCCGAACGAAGGGAAGTTGGGACCAAATAAGGAAGGACCATATCGAGTCATCAATATTACCGGTAAATGTTCATATAAACTCAAAGCAATAAATGGCGCACAGCTACCGAATAACTGGAACGTGAACCACTTAAAATGATACTCATTCACTTTTTTTTAATATTACGAATTGGACTAACACTTGCAGGAAACAACCGAAGGAGAATGTAGCCGTTAGGTCTGAAAGCACGAGTTACACTCTTTTTCCCTTGAATCGGTTTTGTCCCAAATGGGTTTTTCAGCTAGGTTTTTAACGTGGCAACAATAAACCATGCTAACTTTGGGTCGAAGACTGATTTTAACAGTTCATCAGAGTCAATGGTCGCTTCAACAGTATTCGAGTCCACTCGAAGATCGACCTTGAATGCTGGGAGCCATCACCCTCGGGTCATGATTTTTAGCAAGGAAGGAAACTCTATGCTCGAACAGACTAGGCTCGGTGGTTAGGATCTATTGTAAGGGCCAAACGGTCAAATGAACTGTGCCCACGTAGGTCACCTCGTCCATAATAGGAGCTTTTACACGCTTACAATCTTGTACGTTACACATAGAAATGAAAGAAAGTTTCTACCTTGCTAACAAACATTTTTTGCTTCTTAAAAATATCGATCCTAAGGGCTATTCCTACCCGAGAAGTATCGAGCCCAAGGGCCACCCTTATCCGAGCCCAAAGGGCTACCCCCTCTCGGGGACTGCCGTTCAAAATAAGTTAGGGCGACTCGTGTTATCCAAACCCAGAGGCGAAGATTCTAACAACATCTAAAGAAGCATCTTGGGGAAATTTCTGTTCACTCTGAGCTTACACAAGTTCGAGAAAAAATTTCATCGAGGATAGGTGATGTTTGGTATAAAAGATATAAAATTCTATGTAAATCATCTCATATTTGGCTCTTGTTTTATGAAATTGGGATGTTAATTGCTTCGATTCATGTTAATGTAATGTATTTTTATGTGTAGGAATGAGTCGGGAGAAATTGGGGGTGAAACGGGCAAGAAACGAGCCAAAACGAGAAGAAAATGGATCAAGAAGGCATTGGGCGCCACAGGCAGCGCCTGGCGCCACCTGTGGCGCTGGAGGCAGAGAAGCTGGAAAGGCGCCAGGCGCCGATTGCGGGAAGTTGTCCTAATCTGTCTAGTATTAGTTTTTCAATACTTCATCTTTTGATTTTGTTGAACATGAGCGGCTAATCACCCCTTGTTCTGGGGTTGTGATTAGCCATGAATATTGTGTTTCGAACTTGACGATTTCATTTTGATAATTCATGTTCATATGGTTGTTTCTTCAATTTTATACCTAATTGCTTAATTGTTTTGGCCATCAATTAAGTTCGATCAATTATCTATGCTATGTTTGGGAAAAATACGCTTAGATTAGAAAAAGAATTGAAGAAAGCATGTTCTTAACCTTTTTAGGGAGGCGGATTCGTGGTTAGGATAGGAATATACTTAATCACCATGTTTAATTGAATATCGTATTTTTATTGCATTCTTGCTAGATTAATTCCATAGGAATATAGGTGTTAATCTTGTTAGGAATAGGCGTAGTGCTTCGGAAGAAGGCTATGAGTATATTTATCGATCAATTAGCAATCATACATGAATTATATGAACGAGAACTCAATTAGAACACAATAGGATTGGAAAAATAGTCACAACCCTGGAATATTTGTTTTATTGATTACTAAACACGTACTTTGTTCCTTGCAATTCTTAGATATAAATTAGAATTATAAGTTAGAACAACCCATTTATTAAAACTCGATTCTTGTTTGTTTAAATAACTGTATTAGTTCGTTAGAAAGTAGTCAATTTAAGTCCCTATGGGTACGACAACCTGGACTCATAATCCTATATTACTTGTCGACCGCGTATACTTACGTGTGCGTTAGGGAGCAACAAGTTTTTGGCGCCGTTGCCGGGGACTTAAAAATCTGCTACTTTACCAACTTCAGCTTATCTTTGTTATTTATTCAAGTTTCATTAATCGGCTTACGTTGTTTTCATTGACGCAGGCTCTTCTATTGAATGCGGAGAAGTAGAAGCGCAAACAACCTTCTTCCCTTTGATCCAGAAATTGAACGAACATTACACAGAGTAAGGAGGGAAGTAGAAGCCAGGACCAGAATTAACCAAGAGTTGGACATTGTTGTTCAACCACAGCCAATTGAGATGGCAAGAAACGCAGAGAGAGCAGTAATTGAAGCTGCAAGACCAAATCTTGCCAATATGACTCAGGCGATTGTCAAGCCTGAAATCACAGGGCACTTTGAGTTGAAGCAATACATGGTGCAGCTAATCCAGTCTACAGGGCAGTATGTGGGACTGTCGCACGAAGACCCACAGAGACACATTCAGAACTTTTTGGAAATCACGGACACTTACAATTATCCAAATGTGTCTAAAGATTATGTGAGGTTGACGTTGTTTCCCTTTTCTCTATTGGGGGAAGCAAAAGAGTGGTTGCAAAAGGAACCTACCAACAGTATCTACACATGGGATGACCTGGCCAGAAAATTTCTGATCAAATTCTTTCCAACCAAGAAGACCAAGTCACTGAGAAGCCAGATTTTGGGATTTGAACAACGGGAAGGAGAAACCCTTCGACAGGCATGGGAAAGGTATAAGAAGCTGCTTAGGGATTGTCCACACCATTGCCAGACAGATGAGGTACTGGGACACACGTTCGTTGATGGGCTAGATGAAGCTTCGAAAATGAACCTTGACTCAGCGTGCGGGGGTAGTTGCATGGCCATTGGCAAGGTGATGGTGACTCGCGTAGAGCCATTAAACAGAAGGGAGCTGGGTTGATAAAATTGGATGACCTTGCAGCTATGAGAGCAGAAATGGCTAAACTGGCCAATCAGATGAACCGAATGACGATGCAGCAAGTTCAACCAAGACAGCAGGTCCAACAAATGTCATTATGTTGTGAGATGTGTGGTGACAACCACACAAGTGATATGTGTCCCACCAATCCAGAATCCATATATTATGTGGGACAACAGAACAGGGGGCCCGTAAATCATAATGCACAGTATGGGAATTCCTACAATCCAAACTGGAGGAATCATCCCAACTTTTCATGGGGTGGTCATCAGCAGCAGCAGAATACAGGCAGACCACAGGGGAACTATAACCAACCACAGACGCAACCTCCACAATCAGATGATAATACGAATGAGTTGTTAAAGTAGCTGGTGCAAGACAACAAGCAATTCAGAACTGAGTATCAAACCCTCACCACAACAGTGAGAAATCTGGAGTGCCAGTTGGGACAGCTGGCAAGCGCTCAAAATACTCGACCAGCTGGAGCATTACCCAGCGACACTGAAAACTAACCCACGGGAAGCACTGAATGCGGTTTCATTGAGGAACGAGAGACAGTTAGTAGAGGTAGAATCGAAAAAGAAGAAGCAGGTGACCTTCAATGAAAAACCAATCACCATCGAAGTAACAACAGAGAAGGCTAAAAAGGTTGAGAAATCGGTTGAAGAGGCAGGAGCTAAGCAACCCCCACAATTGGTTGCAAGGTCACCACCTCCCTTTCCACAAAGGTTACAGAAGTTGAGAGACAATGAGGCCTACAAAAAGTTCCTTGAGATTCTTAGACAGGTACAAATCAACATTCCATTGGTGGATATTTTGCAAGAGGTGCCTAAATACGCAAAGTATATCAAGGATATTGTGGCTAATAAAAGGAGATTGAATGAATTTGAAACGGTGGCACTTACTGAAGAGTGCATTTCTAGAATTCAAGGCAAACTACCACAAAAATTAAAGGATCCGGGCAGCTTCACTATTCAGATTTCAATTGGGAAACATGCTGTGGGAAGAGCATTATGCGACCTTGGAACGAGTATAAATTTGATGCCACTTTCAGTGTTCAAACAGTTGGGGTTGGGTGAGACACGCCCAACAATAGTTACCTTACAGCTAGCAGATCGCTCCCTCGCTCATCCGGAGGGAGTAATTGAGGATGTTCTGGTCCAAGTTGGCTCATTCATATTTCCGGCTGACTTCACCATCCTAGATTATGAGCCAGATCAGGACGTCCCATTTATTTTGGGACGTCCATTCCTAGCCATTGGTCGCGCCATTATCGATGTCTGCGAAGGTAAAATGACAATGAGAGTGGGTAATCAAGAAGAAGTATTCAAGGTTTATAAAGCACTTCGGTTGCCTACCCATTATGAGGAATTAGCAATGATCTCGGTGGTGGAGAATACTTCCACATCAATAGTGCCTTACATGATTCCGGTTGATTCTATTGAACGAGGATTGCTTGGGGAGGTGGAAAAGAGTCCGACGAGAGAAATTAAGAAAGTACTAGATATTTCCGGCAATTATGTCCCGGGGCTCAGAAAAACAGAAGAATGGGAAAGGCCTGTAACTCTGACCCGTCTCAGGCCATCTATTGAAGAAGCTCGGAGGCTAGAAATCAAGCCAGATTGAGAGCACGAATCTGAGTCGTGCCGCGACGTTAAATCAGGCGCTTGTTGGGAGGCAACCCAATTTTTAATGTTGTTTTAGTTAACTTCTTGTTTTAATTTTTTAGATTAGCTAGAGGACTATAATTGATGTATTAAAATAGCGCATGTAATGTTGTAATACGTGACACGAAAAAAAAAAAAATTGCACAGCAGTTCTGCCCCCAGCGCCCAGCGCTGCCTGCGGCGCTGAAGGCAGTAAGTTTTCAAGACCCCAGTGCCGGGGCGGGTGCTAGGCGCCAGTTGGGGGGGCAGGTAAGTTTTCTCTCTTTTCTTTTTTCAAATTGACCCATACCCACTAAAACCGACCCATACCCATTTCCCCTAACAACATAAACCTTATATTTCCCCTAACCCACCCGTTTCTTCATCATAAAGAACAAAAACAACAGCAAACAAATCACCCCCCTTTTTGCCCGCGATTTCTTCTTCCTCTTCATACAAATTTCAATTTTTCTCTTCTCTTTTAGCTCTTCATTTTGTCAGGTATGATGATTTCCTCCTCTCTTTCCTCCTCTCTTTATTGTCTTTCTCTTTTATTTATATTTCCCTATTCATGTTCCCTTCCCCTACAACCCTTCCTCTTCGTCTCTTCTAAGAACTCATGACTATATGAATGTAAGCCCGAATTTGATTTGGTTTTTGTTGTATCGGAGTAGTAAACTAACATTCCCTCTACTTTGTCAAAATCGGGAGGGCTACGACCCTTCACCATTGTTGAAGGTGAAGAACACTTAGACATGCCCACCACCTGTTTGTTTAAATGCCTGAATGATAATTTTAATGCTCCGGTGAAGTCTAAGTAATCGGAAATACTTATACATGCGTTTGAATTAAGTGTGGGGTAGTTTGGGTGAATTATACGTGTTGAGGGGTCGGTTTTGATGTGAACATGTCGTGCGCCATATCTATTACTCATGTATGTTGTAAAATTGTATTCGTTAGTTTCATGTATGTATATATTTTCTCGTTTTACCTTTAAAGTGCCAAGCTTTTCTCGTATATTATCATTATCACTTACTCACGTTGCTATTTCTCACACACGGAGAAGTCTTGAGTACCCGTCAATTGTCTTGCAACACTTGTTTTTATACGTCGAGTTTAAGTGTGGGGTCCCTTCCTGAAATTGTACTACACTTTTCTCACTTTTCTATTTGTCGTATTGCAGGACGATATGGCACATGACGATGCAAAAGGAAAAGCACTTGGCAAAGCTTCAGCCACTTCACAAGCTCCTAAAAAACGCAAACAGGGAGAAGGATCATCTCGACAATCGAAAGGCAAACAAGTCGATGAAGGATCGCAGCAAGTTCCCACAAGGCCTCGCCCCCGGTTGGACTTTGTTAATGATGCTGCAGCCGTCTGATATAGGAACTTTATGCCCACAGGGCGCTACGTCTCCGATATGGGCATCAACACCACTTCACTAGAAAGGTGATTCCCGGATGTTCTTGCTCGACTCCGCCTCTTCAGAATGGAAAAATTGCTTGATGCCCAGGGCCAGCAAATTTGAGTCTAGTTCACGAACTATATGCCAACTGGGTTCATCATCACTTCGTCTCGTATGTTCGAGGAATTGAGGTACCATTGGGAAGGGAAAGTCTGTGCAACTACTTGGATGTTGAAAATGCCGACCCTCATCGCCTTCAAAGCCTCATCAAAAGTCCCCCTTATCAGCTCATCCGACATACCTTTTGTGGTGTTGATTCCAATGCCAAATGGAACAGGAAGCAGGGGAATATACATCTCTCAATGATCCGGGCAGATTTCAACAATACCGCCAAGGTGTGGTAAAATTTTGTGCAGGCTAGGCTAATGCCTGCTGAACACAGCAGCGATTGCACTCGAGCTCGAGTGTGTTTGATTTTTTCCCTCATGACCGGTCGGCCTATCAACATAGCGGAGATCATGCTCGCCGAGATGGCCCGTACCAGATTTGGGCGACAGATTAGGCGGCTATACTATGGCAACCTCCTGACCCAGTATATGAGATTTTTGGGAGTGCCCGAATATCCGGGGCATGATGAAGTGGTGGAGGCCCCAGCTGGCCTTATGGAAATTACCTCAGTCATGGAGCCTTCCTCCAAACTCACCCCAGCAGCTAGGTTGGAGCGGGATGAAAATTTCAACAAGTACATGTACAATGCTATCAACCTACTCATGAGCCGAGCGGGAATCTCTGATGAAGAGCGCATGCACTTGCGCGATGATCTCTCCGGCGCGTTGAAGGAGATGCTCGGGATTGCACCTGGCAGTCCGGTCCATTCTGCCTAAGACGCCAACACCGTGCAAGGCTCAGATCATGAAGGGGATGATGATGAGGAAGCTACAGGGCCTATGGCATTGGTACCATTTGAGCTGGAGTCTGATAAAACCGGCACGGATTGAGAGGGAGTTTTTCTTTTCACCCTGCTTTGTTATTTACATTTTAATGCATCGGGACTATGCATATTTTAAGTGTGGGGTGGGGGAAAGTACTTCGTTTGCTGGTAATTATTATTGTTGAAATGTGTGCATCTGTTAGTTAATTGTGGTGGTAATTTATTTTTATTTCTTTTGGTGGATAATGTTTAGTGTTTTTGTTTTTTTTTTAGGTTATTAGTTTAGTTATAAAGTAAAAATCAGAAAATTGAGAAAAAAAAAAAACAATAACAAAAATAGATAGACATAAAAAAAACGAAAAAAAAAAAAAAATATATATATATATATAGAGTCCAGATTTTTCCCGACGATGGATCGTTTTCTTGAGGGACAAAATTTGGATTAAAAAAAATAAAAACAACAAAAAGATTTTATTTTATTTTTAGGATAGTTAGGTAATATTCCTTGGTTTTTCTTAGGACACCGGTTCTTTTCCAAGGATGTAGCTCGAACCGGACAATTTTAATTTTTCTTTTAGGACTAGTTTTAGGATGAACTGGGGTATATTGCAATACTTCTTGACATGGTTTATGCTAGTACAATAGGTTATGACACATGATCCAATTCCCGTTAGTTAAGTTCTAAGTCTAAAGAGAAACCGTCCTATTTGTGACACCTCTTCTCAATCGTTGACTTGCATATCATATAGTGTATTTACTGCTTAATTGTTTCAATTGTATATGCTTGCTTAACTTGAAATTTGAACAGAACCATTGTGATTGAGTCATGTGCATTGTGTGAGTAAGGTTTTGGATTCTCTATGCTGTCTTATATAGTCTAGAACTTGCCCCGTGTGTTAATTAAAGCGAAATTGTAAGTTAGGCTAATCTAAGAAATGATATAGGCACTTTCTTATTAAATTATGGATGTGCTTGTCACATCGAATATAAATTTATCCATTGCTAGCCCCTTTAAGCCTATAAGCCTTTTTCGTTGGTACCTACATTACAAGTTATTCCCCTTATTTTGTTCTTAAATTAAACCTTATTTGAACCTTTACCTCCGAAAGCACTTAGTCGCTAAAAGAAGTAAGGGAAGTGTTAGGGGGATTGTCTTGATTTTGAATGAAACCATGAAAGAGTTGTCGGTTAGTTGCAGTGTATGGAGTGTGAAATTTGTATGGAGTGTGAAAATAAAAAAATTTGAAACAGAGAAAATTGTTAGTGAAAAAAAAATGAAAAAAAAAAACACCTCCTATTGTTGTGTGCTAAGTGAGTTGAAAAGAAAGGCTATGTATATGAGACAAGTTTGACAATTGAAAGAAGAATAGTGTTTAAATGTTGAGTGTAGTGTATTAAGTGCTTAGGAGGACTAGCCACTAGTACCAAATATATCCTACCCGTCCCCTAACCTAAATTACAACCTTAAAAGTCCTAGTTGATCTTAGATTTGACTGACTCAATTAGTGGAAATCTACACTACGGGCAAGCTTATGGTACTTTATGGGAAGCATATGAGTTCTTTGTGAGAGTGAGAGTAAGTTGTACAATTTTGTGTGATTTCATTCATATATGTTCACTCTTCAGATATTGGTAAGGGCACATGATTTCATGAATGACTGGTAATGTATAAATTGCCTTGTTAGGTAAGTATATGTATTGAAATTGCTTAATGTGGCAAGTCGATTTTTGAGGTTGGGTGGCGATAATTGGGTTGTTGGATGTTATTGAATTATTATGCCTAAGTGGACTTGACGGGAATTATATGGATTACTTATGTGTTCATACTTATTTGCTAGTATTGATTGTGTTCAAGAGTATGGTTTGTTTAAAAAGTTGAATGTTTCGTGATGATATGAAGAGTTTGGTAGTTGGGAAGGGTGTATATAATCCCATTGCTCGAGGGCGAGCAAGAGTCTAAGTGTGGGGTGTTGATGTTTGGTATAAAAGATATAAAATTCTATGTAAATCATCTCATTTTGGCTCTTGTTTTATGAAATTGGGATGTTAATTTCTTCGATTCATGTTAATATAATGTGTTTTTATATGTAGGAATGACTCGGGAGCAATTGGGGGTGAAAGGGGCAAGAAACGAGCCAAAATAAGAAGAAAACGGATCAATAAGGCATTGGGCGCCACAGGCAGCGCTTGGCGCCACCTGTGGCGCTGGAGGCAGAGAAGCTGGAAAAAGTCACTGGACGCAGCACCCTGGGGGGCGCCTGGCGCCAGCTAGGGCACCGACTGCGGGAAGTTGTCCTAATCCGTCTAGGAGACCCCTAATTCAACCCCAAACCTTCCCAACTCCTATATAAACACCCCTAAACCCATCTTGGAGGGGGAGAACGTGATTTTGAAGTCTAAGAACGCTACGGAACATCAAACAACGCAATCGAAATTCAGTTCATCAACTATGTCTAGTATTTTTATTAGTTTTTCAATACTTCATCTTTTGATTTTGTTGAACATGAGCGGCTAATCACCCCTTGTTCTAGGGTTGTGACTAGCCATGAATATTGTGTTTCGAACTTGACGATTTCGTTTTAATAATTCATGTTCATATGGTTGTTTCTTCAATTCTATGCCTAATTGCTTAATTGTTTTGGCCATCAATTAAGTTCGATCAATTATCTATGCTATGTTTGAAACTACGCTTAGATTAGAAAAAGAATTGAAGAAAGCATGTTCTTAACCTTTTTAGGGGGGCGAATTCGTGGTTAGGATAGGAAAATACTTAATCACCATATTTAATTGAATATCGTGTTTTTATTGCATTCTTGCTAGATTAATTCCATAGGAATATAGGTGTTAATCTTGTTAGGAATAGGCGAATAGTGCTTCGGAAGAAGGCTATGAGTATATTTATCGATCAATTAGCAATCATACATGAATTATATGAACTAGAAGTCAATTAGAATACAATAGGATTGGAAAAATAGACACAACCCTGGAATATTTGTTTTATTGATTACTAAACACGTACTTTGTTCCTTGCAATTCTTAGATATAAATTAGAATTATAAGTTAGAACAACCCATTTATTAAAACTCGATTCTTGTTTGTTTAAATAACTGTATTAGTTTGTTAGAAAGTAGTCAATTTAAGTCCCTGTGGGTACGACAACCTAGACTCATAATCCTATATTACTTGTCGACCGCGTATACTTGCGTGTGCGTTAGGGAGCAACAATAGGTCTTGTTCGAACCTTCGAAAAGCGACTTATTACTACGTTTGATTCTGTTCTGAGGCATTAGAAATATTTGCAATCGTAAAAAGATGCAAAGATGATAGACTTGTACATTGCCAAAAGGGATATATTTTATATTTTAGAATATCTTTACAAAGGCCCAACAAAAACAACCTCAACAAAATATATGTACAAGATACTAAAAACAAAACAAAACAAAATAATCCTAAGGCATCTACGACTGATCTTCACCAGAACGCGACTCATCACCAGAGCCGTCGGGGCCTTCGGGTTCTTCGGAGCCCTCGGAGCCTTCTTCATCTTCGGGTTCAGCTAGCTTCTTGGCCTCGACCTCAAGTCTTTTTGCCTCCTCAATCTCGGCCGACAGATCGAAGCCTCAGGCATGGATCTCTTCAAGGGTCTCCCTCCGGGATAGCCGCCTCACGTACTCAGCAGTAGTCTTCAGGCGAGCCTCGGCTGCTTCAACATCGGCCCTGTACTGGGGCACCATATCTTCAACATCGGCGGAGGTTGTGCGTAGCTGAGATTTTATAGCTTCACATTCGTTACCGAGGGCGTCCCGCTCTGCCAGAGCCAAGCTCAATTGTGATCGGAGTTCATCGTTCAATTGGGACCGCTTGTCGGCTTTTTCTTTCGCTACCCGAAGTTAAACCTCTATCGATGCCAGCTATGCCTGTGCGGTTTCCTTCTTCGAAGCTAGCCGGTCCATTTTTCTCTTCAAACCATCAGCCATGGCTTGGACCTCATTCATTTCAGCTCGGAGTTGGTCGATCCAGTCAATCTTCTGTTGAACCTGCAAGGTTTGGTCGTTAGTCGTAATGGCTAAGTCTTCATTGCTAACTTCAAAAACCTTTACCTTTTCAACCAGATCGGCATGTTGCCGTCTCAAGATCGAAGCCTCCTTCTGAGCCTCATCCAGCTCGACCTATAGGTCCTTGACGGCCCCTTCGTGTTGCTCGCTGAGAAGCTTGTACATATCTCTTTTCCGGGCAAGCTCCTTGACCTCAAGCTCAAGCTAGTTAACCTCAGTTCGGTACCGAAGAAAGCTTTTGTGATAAAGTATCGAGGCCTCCAAAAGGGTAAAAACAAAAACATGAGAAATATCAAAAAATAAGTCAAAGTTCGAAATGATGCCTTACCCGATTCAGCACTTACTGCTCTTCGTTGAACATGCACGGTACGTCCACCCCATTCATTTTCAGCTTGTCTTCTTCGGTTACCAGGCATCAGAGGTAGCTCACTACTCCTACGGGAGCAGAAAGAACTTGGGCAACCTCCGGGATAGAGATGATTAACGACTTCTTACAGCCGGGATCTACACTCGGAGCGGGGAACTGGTTGATTAATTTTGGGCTCGAGTTCAGCCCGTCGACTTCTGAAGAAGGATCCTTTCTCAGCACTTCCAGGTCGCCCAGCTCGGAAAAGTATTCTAAGACGGACGAGTCCACGCCGTCGAAAAAGGAACGAAGGGGATTGTCCATGCCATGAGCCCCTTCGTTAGACCTCTCCTTCCCTGCTCGGGCCTCCTCGAGTATGGACTCGGTATAGGAAGGCAACCCTGAAATCTCTATTACAGCGGCGCCTCCTTTAGAGTGCAGCCGACATCCCGGGAAGTCTCAGCCCCGGTCTCCTCATCAACCTCCCGGATCTGAGGGAGATCGATCTCGTGGATCTCCTTCTCAACAGCTGCCTGCTCCTCGAGAAGTCGGCCCGTGGGCCACGAAAAAGTTGTCTTCCTTGTGCTCATCCCTGAGCCGAAAAAGCGAGTCCGAGTCGGGAACTCGGGAACTAGAACTTTCCTTTGGCTTACGGGCCAACCTTCTCTTAGGCTTCTTCTTCTCTAAGCTCGGGGAGCCCTAAGCCTTCCTTTTCTTCTTTTCCCCCGCTGCAGTCCCGAGCTGCACCAAAGCGGAGGGTTCGACAGACAAGGACACATCCTCGTCCCCTCCTGAAGGCCTGAGTTCAATGGTCTTAGGCAAACCTGCAAAAAGAAAAGTGAAAAAAAGAGAGTAAGTACGATCCAAATAGGAGAGCCAGATGTTACCTATTCGGGGTAGGGTCTTAGCGTGAGAACGGGCCTTCCACCAGCCCCTCGAGAGTTTGTGCCATGTGCGCTCGGAATAAGGCATCTCTGAACAAATGCCCTCGATCCACTTCTTGAGCCGAGGGATAGTGTTTGGGGCTCGAGCGATGGCTGCACCACCATAAGTACCAGTGAGAAAAAAGGAGATGAACGTAAAATTGGCGTTCAAAGGGAAACTGTACTTACGAGATGCTTTTCACTTCTCGGGGAATGGCATGAACTCGGGGGAATCAAGTCTTCGGTCTTCACCCGAACGAAGCGTCCCTGCCAGCTCCGGTCTTGGTCCTCATCGATACTCGAGAATGGGGCTTTACTGGCCCGGCGTGTGAGCTTTATCAGTCCCACTCGGAAGATTCTGGGACTGTATAGGCGGAGTAGGTGGTCGATGGTGAACCGATGGGATTCGTTCTGTTCACGAAATAATGAAGGAGGATCACGATCCACAACGACAGGTGGTTCTAACTGAGGCATACTTCGTACCTCTTGAAGAAGTCCAAGATAACCGGGTCCACCAGGCCCAATATGAAGGGATAAGTGTAAACACTCAGATACCCCTCCACATGGATAGTGATGGCATCCTCTGGCCCGGGAACTATTACGTCCTTACCCTCCCAGTTATAGTCACCTTGGACCATGGGAAGGACGTCTTCGGTAATGGAGCATATATACCTTGATACTCCTTCACCCGGACCATGCACCGATGAGGGCTTTTCGACCTTAAAGTCATCTACGACTGAGCAACCCCAGGGGATGAACATTTTCAAGGGAGGCTCGAGAGCCAGTTATTATTATCCGCGCTAGGAGCAGATGTCTTGAGGACGACTATATCAGGAGTGACCACCTCGATTTTAGCGGTTGGTTGGGAAGAAAAAGAAGCGACTTCTTGAGGAATGGATTTGAATGTTTTAGCCATTGTTATCTGAAAAAGCTTGAAAGGTCTAAGAAAAGGTTTTGAAAAATGAAGAGTCAAGTGTGCTGATTTGGGTAAAGACTAGGTAAAAACCCGAAAATTATTGAGAAATTTTGAAGAACGGAGTTAAAGATATGGAAGTATGAAGAAGGTGAGTAACAGCTATAAGAATCGAAGGTAGAAGCTTGGTTAAACGGTGAAAAATGAACGAAGAATGAACGCTTTTATAGAGGTTTCGTGACGCTTCGCATTCAGAGGTGAGTTGCCGATGGCTGACACGTGTTCGAAGTCAAAACGATGCCACTAACGGGACGTTTCGACTTCTTTGTCGTTTCTGTTGTGATGTATTAAAGAAGGAGGTGAAAAGCATATGTCGTTTCTCATCCTTTCGGTAAACCTCCTCTATAAGAAATGAGGGGACTATCTGTATACGGGTAAAATTGGGCCCGTTGAACATCTTAGTTTCCCGGTAAGACAAATGGGACTGGAACGTGATCATAAGGAATTGGAGTCTGGGCGAAAAACCTCTTGCATCGGGGATCGAGCAAAACATCCGCCCTTGAAAGCATCGGGGCCACATCTCCCGGGTCCGGTTCGAATCCCTCAACTTCGGAGAGCATTACCATACGGCCGAACACGACTAACAAAGAGCCGTGACATCCGTTCCCAATCGGATGTCACGGTATAAATCTCGGCCCGTATCAGCAGTGAATTAGTGATTAGCATAAAGAAAGATTTTTATCCTTTTTTATAATTGTACTTAAGGTGAAACTCTATACTATATAAAGGGGAAACTAACTGTTCATAGGGACATTGTAACACGCATATCAAGACAATTTATCTTAAAATTCTCTTTGTTGTTCAAAGTTCTTATTCTTGTTCTTAAGTTCTTCATAAATATAAGCTTGGAATCGAGGGTAGGTTCTTCATCGAGCCATCAACTGAACTCAGAATCACCCTTATTATTGGTTTGGTCATCTGTTAAGTTTTTCATTTGCTTAATCTAATGTCATTAATCACTCGTATTGAATTAATACACATATCCTTAAAACCACATATAAGTTCAATTGTTATCCGTTTTTGAGGATAAATAATGATGCATATGTAAATAGATGTTACTAGAATCTCTCTTTTTCATGAACAGCTCGAATAATTCTACTTTATCTAAAATATTATGCAAAAGCTGCTCGAAATTCCTAGGTCTACGTAAATACACTTCTCCCAATTTTTTGGCGTCACATAATATTAATCTGAACCATAAGTATGGCAAAAGTAATTTCTTCTAAAAAGAATATTGTATACAAATATTTTTATAGTAAAAATATCCAAATTTTTAAAATAACTTAATATAATAGTATACTTTTGATTGAAATTTAGATTTGACAAATACAGGGGTCTACTATTAAGTACTCCAGTATATCTTTGATTTATGTCTATAATAGCATAATGTATAGTATACCATAATCACAGTTGACAGATATTTTTGGTATATCGGTATACTGTGATTATTGGTACGTTAGATGATATTCTCAATATTCTTGATATACTTCATATTATACCATAATTATATTAGAATACCATCTATATAGTTTAGTCTACGTCAATAATTTATCTAGCTTTATATTTAACAAATACTAGTATACTAGTATACTTTTATACCACTACACAGTATATTTTCATACGATATATTGTTATGCATACTGTTATAAAAGATAATTTATATTGTGGATGTTATGTTAAATAGTATTTACAATATTTTTGATATACAACACGGTATACCAGAATTATTGTTGAATCATGATATACTTTGTTTGAGTATGTTAAATAGTATTTCATTAATCTTGGTAAAATGTGTAGTAAATTATGCTATACCTTATTTAAATATATTAAATGGTATTCCCAATTTTTTGGTATACTAAAAAGTATACCATAGTTATGGTTGAACCATGGCATACTTTACTTGAGTATATTAAATAGTATTCCCGATAATTTTGGTATACAAATAAGTATACCATGATTATTGTTAACTCATGGTATACTTCATTTGGGTATGTAAAATGGTATTTTTGATATTCTTGGTATACTACAAATTGGTATACCATGGTTAGTATTGAACCATGATATACTTTATTTGAGTATGTTAAATGGTATTTCGGATATTCTTGGTATACTACAAATTTGTATATGATGAGTAGTGTTGAATTATGGTATTTTCAATATTATTGGTATACTACACATTGATGTTCAACGTTGAATCATTGTATAGTGTGTTTGAATATGCTAAATATTATTTTTAACATTCTTGGTATACTATACATTGGCATATCATGATTACTGTTGAATCATGATATATTTTATTTGAGTATGTTAAATAGTATACCTAATATTCTTGAAATACTACATATTTGTATACTATGATTAGTGTTGAATTATGGTATTTTCAATATTCTTTAGTATATACTGTACATTGGTATACCATAATCAGTGTTAAATCATGACATACTTTGTTAGAGTACGTTAAATGATATACCCAATATTCTTGGTATAATACATATTGGTATCTTACTATAATTACTTTTGAATCACGATACTCTTAATATTCTAAGTATACTACACATTTGATATACCAAAATTAGCATAGTATATCAAATTTTAAAATTCACTTATTTAACTAGAAAGGACAAACAAAAAGGTAAAAAGAGTGACAAATTTTTATTTTTGAAAAAGCTTTAATTTCTAAAAAATTATAAAAAAAGTCATCTAAAAATATAAAATAAAAAAATTAAAAAGAGTGACACCGTAACTATCAACAACTATAATCGACTAATGATTGTGTAAATATTCCAATACTAATTTTAGGATTAGATTATTTATCTAGAAAAAATAAAAATAAAATTAAAATAAAGTGAAAAAATTTTAAAGGATAAAATTTACTAAAAATAATAGAAAAATAATAAGATAAAAGATAATAATTATAAGGGAACAAAGTGACAGATGTTTTCAACGAACAAATTTTACTTTAAAAAAAATCTAAAATTTCTTTAAGAACGACAAAAAAATTATCTATAAATATTAAATAAAAAATTTAAAAAATCAAAAAGAGTAACAATGGCAACTCTCGATAATCATAATCAATTATTGATTGTGTAGTAAGTATTCCAATACAATTTTAGGACTCAGTTATTTATTAAAATATAAATAAAAATAAAAGTGAAAGAAAATAATAACAGTTTTTGGTGGAAGAATTTTACTGAAAAATAACAAAAAAATAATTAAAATAAAAAAAGTGACAAAATATTTGGATGGAGAGATTTAGATGGAAAGAATAAAATTAAAAAAAATAAAAAAACACACCAAGATTAAAAATCAAGATAAAAAAATAAACTAAAAAAGAGAGGGTTACAACTAGAAAGAATAAAAAAGAATACAAATGAGAAAATAACTATAAAAAAGAGGAAATAAAATAAGAAAAAATGATAAGAGTGCATAATTTTATTATAAAGAAAAAAAATACTGTGAAAAAAGTAACAACCAAATATAAAAAAATTAAAAAGACTAAAAAAAGCGCAAGAAATAAAATAAAGAAAATGACATTTGATGAAGCCTAGGGCCCTTGATATAGAAAGGAGGAGACATCTTGGTCTTAAAATCTTAAAAAATGGCATATTTTGTCTTTTCTAAAAAAAAAAAAGAATATTTTGGTCATTAAATCTTTAAAAATGACTCTAAGTGTCATTTTCTCAAAATATAGCACGAAAGATTGGCCAAAAATCTTATTCCAGATAGACAAACTCTCATCTTTTGCGAGCAAACTAAAAATTATAAGAGCAAATATTAGACTCGATTCGAACATTATTCAGAAGGATAATTTTTTAAGGACTTTAGGCAAAACGATCTCTTAGCCACTTAACTTGTACGGATTTATGGTCCAGATAAACAAACTCTCATCTTTCCCACTTAAAAACCTCAACTCATTCATTTACACAATAATAAATTCCTCCTCCAAACGTGTATTTCAATTGCATGACATGAATTACACGTCAGACCTAAGGCTATTTATTGCTTAACATTTGTTATCTATGAGTCCCAATTTTTCAAAACTAATTTACTAAATTTTTAATTTTTCGTTTCTGTCCCTCCCCTATTCATCACCATAGCTCCAGAAACTCTCGCTGACAGCCACCATTTTCAACATTTAAAATTTCAAATATGATCCATTCAGATCCTATAGTCAAGCTTCAGTCCAAAAATTAGCTGAAAAAAATCATTAGAAACCCTTTTTATAAAATAATATAAAAAGGAATCATTAAAACCCTTTCAGAATATCTCAAAGCAACTCACACAATGTTTCATCGAAAAATGGCATTTTCGGGCTCCAGTGACATCAACAAAATTCGAACTAGTAAACCTTCTTAAATTCCTTTAATTTCCTACCCCTAAAAGTTTCAAGTAATTTCGACAATCCCAACTTTTTACATGCTAATTTATGTGATGAATTTGTTAATTATTGAAAGAAAATTTATCTAACTCTATTCCGGGTTTGATTGGAAGAATGAGGAGTGACGGAGAAAGAAAGAAAAAAGAGAAAATGAGTTACTTGAGGAACGAGAAAGGAAGAAGATGATGAGAAAGGAGAGTGAGGGTGGGGAACGAGAACTAAGAGATGGGGATGGGGACAGGGTACTGAATAAGATCTAAGAAACTAAAGGGAGGGATTGGGTCTTTTTTTTTTTTTTTTTTTTTTTAAGTTTCTGTATTTTATTTATTTATTTTTACCTTTTTTTATATTCAGATTTTAGTATTTTTAAATAAAATAATATAGTCCATACGCTTTTTTTGCGAAACACACGCCTTGCCCATATCAGCTTGTTCTTGTCACATGAGCATGACCAACTGTCAAAAGAGTTTATTACTGTGCAAGTGAATAAGTTGAGTTTATTTGCACTGCTTTTTAAAATAGGGGCAAAATTTAAAATAGTGGCGTAAAAAGGGACATTAAATCAGCGTAGATACTCCCACATGTTAACCTAAAATTAGTCTAATAGGTTAAACTAATTAAGTTGAATTTAGGGCACCAACAATTAATTTAACATACTTTCCCAACTATGATCAGCATGAAATAACGGAAATAACAAATAAGGTAACAAAAATAATAAAGTAAAAGGAAAGAAAATTCTTATTAATCAAAATAGTTCCTCTTTCATATCTCTTTAAGCTTCAGTTGCCGAAAATATAAATCTATATTAGAGAGCAAAAGAATAATTTTTCTAGATGGGGTACAAAGCTTGGAAAGAGGGGTTTAAATAGTGAAGAAATTCCTAGTTGCTCCCATGATATCTTGCTCACCTGTTACGTCCATTAACTGCATTTTATACCCGTTATGCTAGGAATCTGTAACAAATCAAGAAGTTATATCAAATCTCTACTTAGTCGCGGTTCATCGATTCTTCTCTTTTCCGTACCAAAGATTTTTCATGCTGGTTCATGAATGATGTCGTTACGAGCAATTCTGACACTAATAGTCAAGTATCCAATCTACAGGCACTGATTAACCTTCAACTTTAACTAATATCGGACTTTAACTTCTCTATAATCCTCTAATATTCTTTGACATGTGTCAAGCTCCAATTTGTCCACGTGATGAGTTTGTTTTTAACTAATAAGATAGTCCTCCTACTTCTCGAATAATTATTTAGGAAGTGATAACGAATTTTTTCGTGGGAATTAGAGGAATGTTTATTGCCTCGTGCCGAGATTTTAATGATGTGCTACAGAAGTGAAGCGAAATGAGCAACTTTCATTTAATGCTCAAGATAAAAGTGGTTCAACATGAGTGGCTCTGCAATTTACAGTGGTTTCTTGTGACTTCAAAGTGTGACAGTCTCATAATGACGTTTTTCTCCTATAAATACGAAACCCTCAAACTTTTCCTTTCTCTTACTTACTTTCTTTGCCTCTGTTAATCCTTTTCCTTCTTTGATCTTTCTTCATTTTCTTCTCGGCTTTTCCTTTATTTTCTTCGCTACAACCATGGCTTCTCAAAATATTCCATATTTTATATCTTATAACCTTGAAGCCTCCCCTCATCGTGCTATTATAGTCGACGAGTTACCAAATGTTGAAGCCCCCGTTAGGTTTAGGAAAAGAAGGGGGAAACTTTGCAGTCTTGATTCCATGGTGAGTAGGGGAGGTTCCTCTACTACTAGGTCTTTTTCCTAGAGTAAGAAGAAAGATAAACCGAAAGATGGTGCACTACCTTTACCCGAACCCCAATCTGATATTATTTCTAAACAATTTAATTTTTTAGTTGATTGCACTGAATGGAAGGTCAGAAGGGTGGTCGTAATGAACCTACGGATAATTACCCTTCTCTTATATCGGGTATTATGCCTTAGATAGATTGTTAATCCTTTGATTACTCGCTTTCAAGTTTCTTCTTAAGTTGAGATTATTGCAATATCTGGTGTTGAAAACTTCAAAATTATTGATTGGTTATTAGCACCAATTGTTGAAAGTCCTCATATGATGAGTTGTGTTCAAATGCTATTATTGGAGTTGAATTTGCTTCTGACCTTACTTGGCATTGTATTGTTATTGCTTGGTGCGGAAGAGTGAAAACCATGAAAGGTGATGTTGTGCCTTATTTTTATATTGATATCATTGCTTGAGTGAACGTGAGGATAAAGCACGAAAAGTGATGCCGTGCACATGCTTTATTATTATTATCATGTGAGGATGAGAGTAAAAGCACGAAGGCTGATGTCGTGCACATGCTTTATTATTATTATAATGTGAGGATGAGAGTAAAAGCACGAAAGGTGATGTCGTGCACTTGCTTTTATATTATACGTTTGCAGAGAAGACTCTACTGATATTTCCGTAAAATCCATAAGGGCTAGTTTCTCCTTTAAGACTCCTTTACATTCGAGGACAAATGTTCCAAAGGGGGGAAAAATATTACACCCTGCACTTTCATGTTAGAATTTATCTTAAGTGAATCAATATGAGTCGGAGAGTTGAATGAACTTTACAAAGATGATGATGGATATAAAACAAGGTTTAAGGAAGTATCGTGAAGGTTTGAAGGTTAAGAAGCTAATCGAATCGAAGAAATAAGTTTCGTCGAAATTTGGCAAGTTGGGACTGTTATAACCCGTACTTTTAGGGTAAGAATAGGGTGCTCAAGATGATAAGAAGGTAATGTTATGAGGTATTTTATTCGTATGATAGTCGTGTGTTAAGTTTTGAAGTCAAGCGAGTTTTGAAACAAAAGTCGACGAAAGTCGTCACAAGTTACGTTCATAAATTTTAAGGAACTTTAGGTCAAATGATACTGAGGTTTTCTCTCAATTTACTTGGATTTACAGGGTGATCCACCCGCCAAATTGAAGGTCTACGAGTCTAATTTCTAACATATTAAACCGTTTGTCGATATAATATCAGAGTAGAGAGATATTTGCGTTTTCGCGAGACAATGCAAACAGCTCTCTATAGGACCCACTTAGAGGCTTGAGATATCTTGATATATATATATATATATATGATGCCTACAGCTCATTTTCACTAATTCGTTTTCACTGTATTCAGAATAAATACACCTAAAACCTTCTCTTAAAGTTCTCTCATGATCCAAGACTCAAACAAAGGACAAACAACACAAATCAAGTGTCGCGAATCTCGTGGCGCTAGTGAATTTCTTATTCTTCTTGTGGTTGCTTATTTTATTGTGGTTCCAGCTCATGTTGAGGGTTTTTTTAAGTGGTTTATGTTCTATAAAATACTCTCCTAAGGTATTCATATCAATCCTAGGTGATTTCAAGTCTTCCAAACTTATTACACCATATTTCAACATCAAAAGTTAGTTTTAGTGAAGAACAACACCTCTTTGAGGTTGTGTTATTATTGAGGATTGGTGTGAGCAGTGTTTGGCTGAAATTTAAAGTGGTTGCTGCTGGTTTATGTATGTATAATACTCTACTACCTGTGCTTGAAGTTATTTGAATGTCGTTGCATTAATTGAGCAAGACAGTACAAGAGGAGACTTGAAATAATTTGAGATGTTATTGTTCTTAATGGACTGTTTTAGAAAGGTTGTTTCCATGAACTTTAAATGGCTAGAAAACTTGAAAAATTACTTTTTTATGCTATTGTCTTCGTAAATATATTGTCTACATGCCAACTTGTTGTTGGTATTGTGAATAAGAAGATAAAGGACAACAAAATAATGGAAAGTTGTACTTGTTGTTGTTCTTGGATTGTTGGGCAGTTTGAGTGTGAATTAGGTGATTAATAGGAGGCTAGAAGTCCTCCGATTGTACTTGGTATCATGCTGGACATTTTGTATGATAATGAGGTTGAAGGGCGCTAAAGGGATTCGATCCGAGCTTGCCGCTCGTCGTGATATGTTGATGACTTGTTAATGAAATATTTTGTACCTTATTGCTGATGTTGATCTTATTGTATTGCTCTAGTTGTTATTGTTGGTATATGGTATTAGAGGAGGCCCTTGTAACAGAGAAGTTGCTGCCTGATTTTCCGTAAGCTATACGACTACCCAAATACGATGGTACGACATTATATGTTGACGACAATATCATTTCACTTGTTGTAGATGCAAGAAGTGGTGTTGAGCTTGGTGGAGGAATAAGGAAGAGATCATACAATTATTTTAAGGCACCTCCTTCTTTCTTTTGGCATGATCTAAAGTGAAATTAACATAAATAATACTCTATTTCATGACAGATCTACTCCTAGCAACTAAGGTTGTCCATGTTGTTCTTTCCTTATAAAATTATTCTAAGCATGTATGTATGATACTTGAATCCTATTGAGGTTCATATTGATGGTATGGATGTCCATAACATTAATCGAAGGTGCAACGATCTTACATCACTTCGAAAGGTTGAGAATGTGATTCCATCAGTCCATCATGCATTATATATATGTACTAATTTTACTCTACTGAGCTGCACTATAGTCGATCGGGTACAGAACCTATTCTGGAACCTATTAGACGTTGGTTTTAAACTTATTGTATTCATATCAGAGATTGTCTTAAGTCCTGTTGTTATTATATTATTATTTTTTTTATACCATTTCTTCTTATTTATCTGTTTTGTGTTGGCTTTCCTAGCAAGCATTGTTAGGTGCCATCACGATCCCGATTGGTTAGGATTTTGGGTCGTGACACTCTATGACTCGATATCGAAAAGATCCTTATTTTCTTTTCTTTTGTTTAATAGGGGTGTATGATAGGTTTATATTGGGCTTGTGCGGCATCACTTCAAGTGGAATACATGTCATATCTATATGTGATCAAGCAAAACAATCAAAGTTAGCTCTTAAAAATTTAATTAGCTTACTTTTTTGCTCTAGGCTGAGCCCTGATCCAATGTAGACTTTCCTTTCCAAAAAGCCTATAAATAACATAAACTACTCGGATTATCGAAACTTTTTTAACATCAGTATCTAAAACACGTAAAATTGTTAGTAGGGCATTATTATGTAGGAATGTTAGTCCATCTACAATTTCATTATTGAACGTGATATTCTCTCCATCTAGAGTATGTCGGGTTCATTTTTCGCGCGTCGTAGAGACTTTGGCAAACTTTTCACTACTGTGAATGTTATCTCATTAATTTCTTCTCCTCTGGTGATAATATTTATCGTCCTTTTTGGCGAAGAAGGTCTAAGTGGATCTTCATTCTTTCTATTCTTCATGTAAGTTTGCTTATTTTTCTTACTGAACAACTTAGTAAGATAATCCTTTTTCAAGAGATAATCAACCTTATTTTGCAAAAGACGATAATATGTTGTTCTATAAACATGATCATTATGGAACTCACACCGAAACCTTGACTCTGTTTGTTGGATCTGATCTCATTTTCTTGGGCCATCTTATCTTATCCACCATATCTCTTAACGTCGCTATCAGCTCAGAAGTATTTACATTGAAGTTGTAATCTGCCAATTTCGGCATGAAATGCGAATTACTAATTTTTGATATGTCTGAATCCTTCCTGATTCTTTGAGGTAGATTGGTATTCTTTTGCTCGAATCCTTGATTAACTTGTGCTGATTCTGGCTTTCAATTGTGATCACATTGGGCTGGACCAATACACGGCTCATATTGATCTCGAACTTATGCGATCAGATTTGGACCTCCCAAGGATTTCTTTTGTTCGTTTATTGAATCTGTTTCCAACTTTTGATTAAACCCCAGTGTCTTCCTCTATTTGAAGCTTTGTACTATACCGGTTATAAATCTTGTTCCAAGTAGTCGGAGGAAATTTTCGAAGGCTTTCTTTTAGCCTTCTCGTAGCCTTTGAGTTTCTTTCGTTCAAATTCTTTGTGAAATATATTGCTGCCCAATTATCAGGGGTGGTAAGAGCATCATTTCCATTTGAAATCGATCCATGAACTCTCTGGATAATTGTGTACTTCCTTGTAGTATTTTAAAGATGTTTTCCATTCATTTTTCTACCTTTTGTCCCCCAAAATAGGCTTTAATGAAAGCATTTGCAAGTTCAGCAAATAAATCAATTGAATTTTTAGGGAGAAGAGAGTACCATGTTAGCGCTCTTTTAGTGAGAGTTTTCCTAAATTTTTTCACGAACACTAACTTAATTTTCTGCTAAGTCAAGTCGTTTTCCTTTTACTCCCGTGGTGAATGCTATCACCTGATCTCGTGGATCTAAAGTGCCGTTGTATTCGGGAATATCAGGCATTTTGAATTTTTTCGCAATCGGCTACGACGCTGCGCTAGGCTTCGAAGGTTGTTGAGAATACTTGTCCGTATCCACACCTTTGATTACAGCGCGGAACACTGAGGATCTGCTCTATCCTTTTGTTCTACTCCTTGATCTGTTTATGAAAGGTTACAACTAAATTTTGTAAATCAGAATTACCGGGTGTACTTGAATCACCTGCTCTGAAAGTATTTGGCTACTCCCTAATTTTGAAATTTCTAAGTCCCGAATTAGAGGTTTCCATGATCAGATTAGCTCTTGGTTGCGAAGTTTGAGTTCCTTGTCAATTCAAGCTCTCAACACTTCCTCGATTTGATTATTTTACTGCTTTTGCTGAGTGATGAAACTTCAACCCTCCAACTCTGGTTGTTCCTCATCCTTGCTAGTAGATCTCCTTGGTGATTTATCTTGTAAGTGACGCGGAGAGTTCACTGATGTAAGATTTTGCGAAACATGTGGTATTTCCCCTGTCGTCGCACCTTGGCTTACCTGCTGATTTAGTAGCATTAACTTGATCTATCTGCTAGTTAGTAGGGTTAACTCAAGACATAAAGTTTTTTATAATTAAACTCAACAAATATAAATCACAGATAATTTGTTGGAATTGAAGTGAAATCGACAAAGATTTTGAAGAGAAAATAAACGATTGTTAGGGGCTCACGGTGGCCGCCAAAATGTTTAACCTAAAATAGTCTAATAAGTCAAATTAAATAAATTTATATTTTAAGACACCAACAATCGATTTAACACACTTTCCCAATTATGATCAACACGAAATAATGGAAATAACGTAAGGTAATAAGATAATAAAGTAAAAGGGAAGAGAATTCTTATTGACCAAAATAACTCCTCTTCCTTATCTCTTTAAGCTTCAGCTACCGGAAATACAATACTGTGATTAGTGAGGAAAAAAATAATATTTTCAGATGTGGTACATAGCTGGGGAAAGAGGGGTTTAAACAGTAAAGTTGTCTTTAATTGCTCCCTTGATATCTCGCTCACCCGTTACACTCATTAGTTGTACTTTATACCCATTATGCTAAGCATGTGTGGTTCACGGAGATATATCAAATCCCGTTTTATTCGAGGTTGACCGATTCTTCTCTTTTCTGTATCTACGAAAGATTTTCGATACTAGTTCATGAATGATGTCGTTAGGAGTGATTCTGATACTAATAGTCACGGTATCAAATTTACCAACACCGATTAACCTTCAACTTCAACTGATATCGAACTTTAACTACTCTATAATCCTATAATATTCTTGACACATGTCAAGATGCAATTAATCTACGTTATGAGTCTGTTTTTTACCAATACATCCCCAGGTTCCACATTTGGCACATTTATTGTTTAAAGAGTCAAAGCCTCAAAGAGATTCTTCTTTTACCATATTTCTCTTAAATATTTTTGTAATATTTTGAGTTTTATATATATATATATATATATATATATATATATATATATATATATATATGTATATATCGCACTTTTTATGTAGTTTACGTCTATACAAATTTCATTTCAATAAGTTTGTAAAGTCTCTGTTCGAATTCACATAGAAAACTACTAAGTATTTTGATGATTCATATTTTGACTCATGCCAAACAAAGTGAAATGGAGGGATTATGAAAATTTCATTTGATTAGGAACCGTGACTTTTCTCAAGTCTCTTCTGGTAGAACCATGACGAATAACCTTTTGCTGATGAACTAAGCTGGAAGTTGAACTTGTCTTTCTTACAATGTGAACAAAGCCCTATGTATGTCCACTATTTCCCAATATAGAGTATTGGAATATTATTCAACTACTCCTTTTAACTATTCAACGCTCTCCTGCGCTCACCAACTAGGAGATTTGGTGATATTTGAATGTTGAACCCTCAGCTGAATGACGAATATTGATGGCTACCTCATAAATATTCTCATGAACGCTACCTTTTGACTTTGTCTCTTGCAAAGTTCAATGGCTGTCTCTAATATTTCCCATCAATGTTATATCTTCTGACTTTATATTATTTTATTCTGCCTTTGAGTTGAATACCCCGTGTTAATTTGTCTTTGATTCTTCGTTAATTAATTCAGCTTTCCTATTTAATTTCAGAACAGATAAGTTATTTCACTAAATATTTGTTTTCTGAAGGATTAACAACTCATCGATGTGCACAACAATTAATAAAAGATAGTACTATATATAGAGGCGGATCTAGGATTTTCAATACATGAATGCACTTCTAAAAAACAAGAAGGAAAAAATATATTAAGTGAGAATTGATCTATATTCCTCTTAGTAATAACTCAACCTTTAACCAAGTGCACCATTCAACCTTCTTGGAACATGAATGTCAACAATTAATCTTATACAAATATCTAATTTTGAGGAGAGACTATGGGTTCACTTGCCCTATAATCTCTCCTATAAAAACCGTCCCTGACTATATATAATACTTAGTTCATTTATTATTGTCGTACTCGATATAGTCATAGTTTTAAAAGCGATATTTTGGAGTATGATGCAAATAATAGAAATTATTTTTCGTAAAATGTGTTTTACGTTATTATCTCTCACATTTCTTAGCGTTTGCTGTCTTATTATTGGTAAATACCTCGATATAAATACTATAATGCTGAGATGGATGCGTGGAGGTAGCATTTTGAAGGCCATTTTGAGTATTAAAGAAATCCTTAGATATTGATTAAAACTAAACAAGCAAAATAAAAAAAGTGTCGGGATAATATTGGGAAACATTAACTTATGTTCATCAAGTTAATTTCTCCCATTTTAAATTGCTTTAATTTTCCATTTAGGAAAATGTTTCTATCAAATATTTGACATATCTTATCAGAGAAATATTTAACGAAACCATTTTCCATTAAAAAATGCACCCTTTTAGTAAATTTCTTGCTCAAATTATTACGTAATAAAATGATTTGAGAGATCATTATATACTCCTAATTAGCAGTTGGGAGAAAATTAATGTAATTATAAGAATGGTTCGGGTTAATGTGGCACTTCAATGAAAGTCTTACGTCGTCAGTAATAATCTTTGGCCAATTGCCCAGTCGCCAAGCAGGAGTAGTAATTTTCATTATTGAACACACTTGTATTTAGTGTGCCATATTGACCCTAACAAAAGGCAACAGTATTTCTAGGAAAGCAACCAACGAGATACGAAAGGCGCGTGGCACAGTTGCATGTAATATGACGATAACATAACATACGCATTGCCAAATAATTAATTATAAGCATTTCTTAGATGCTTATTCAAACATTTTAGCAACAGTTGTATTAGTTTAATATATATAACGAATTATATTGTTTGTTAATTCATTTTAGCAGTGGTGGTCTCTGTCTTTCCCTCTTTCATATTCCTTCTCTAGTAATCTGTGGGAGAAGAAACAACTCAACAAGCTAGCTAAGACAAGGCAGAGATGAAGACGGCGGTGCCATGGACAATAAGCGGAAGAGGATTTGGTTTAAGCTTCTACTTCTCCGCCGTGATCGTCATGTTTTGTCTACTAGTGGAGATAGCTGTAGCTCAAAGAAACACAACCACCACTAATCCTCCTGAAGGTTAGCTGCGGCTCCCACTCCCCTGTTTTTCTATATCAACGTAACTCTGCTTAATTAGTCCTTTGCAAATTTTCCTTTTTCTTATTTATTTGTTTCCCCCTCAACTTCTTACAATCCACAGATTCAAAATCCACTGATAATCTTCTTTTTTTGGTCCGCTAAGTTAGGATATATAATCACTTATGCCAACTTGAATTTGTGGTTAATCATGTGTCGTAAGAGGTTGAAATTACAGAAAGTCTACTCCTCACTTATCCACGTCAACCTAGCAGACAGCGGGGAGATATAATATTAAGTAGTATGAAATATTTTATTTATATTAAAAAATTTATTAATTAAATATATATAAGTATTTACTTGCGAACCCATTAACTAAATGAGTCAAGAATTCAATGGCAAATTCAAAATCTATGAACTTTAAGAAAAAAAAACAAAAAAAAAAAAGGAACTACCTGCCTTATTTCATTTTTGGCCTTCAATTAGATTGAAGAAGATAAAGTCGAGACATCATACGGTAACTAAATCAAGCATCCAGTAGTCTTTAGGCTTGAGAAGAGAACAACACATTGTGTGATATGCCGGTTGGAGTTGGTCGTAGTAAGTTGTTTGTGGTTGGTGATGCTTGGTAACCAAGGTTAGTCTAAACCATAGTTGGAGTCGGTACATGGGTGAATACTTGGGCGTGATGTGCCAAAATTTACCCTCTCTTTGTATTGGCGTAAAATACATAAATTATATATTCATACGAAATTAAATTATTTATTTTCAAAAAAGAGCTAATTAAACTAAGAGTGTATATTGAAGTAGGATTTTATAATAATTTTTTTGATTGAAGTAACATATGTCTTGTCATGCATATCACAAAAATCAGTTGGAAAAGTTTTGTTTTCTCTCGGTGCTGTGACCTGTTGGATTATAAAATTCACTTTCTAGTAGAATTTTTTTTCTATTCCCAGACCTCAAATTCAAGACATATAATTGTATACGGTCGAAATTGGACTCGACCATTACACAACAGACAGGGGTCAGAATACGACGGGTTGAGGGTCGACCCCGAGTCTTATTGAACTAGAATACGATGTCAGAATGTCCGTCCTCAGGAATATTGAGCCCGTGATCTCGGAATCGACCCTGACCCCGAATAATCTCGGAAAAACATTGCCGGTATAAAACAACAGAAGACCAGAATAATGGAAGACCGAAATATCCGTAGCCGATCGGATATTTCAACGGGAATCTCGGCACGTGTCAGCAAAAAACCGGCAAATCAGCAAATCAGGAGATTTTTATCTTTTATAGAATTGTACCTAAAGCAGGACTCCCCTACTAGATAAAGAGAAGTCTGATTACTTGTAAAGGACATCGTAACACGCATTCCAAGGCAATATATTGTTATTTCTAGTTCTTATTATCTTATCATTATGTCTGGCATCAATAAAAGCATTTTTGGGCTCGAGGGTGACTAACCTTCCAAGACTAAGATTGTTCAACTTATGTGGTTTGCATTTACTTTTTCATTATTTATTTCAATTTTAATTTGATTTCTCGTTTTGTATCAAGTTAGATCAAGTATCCTTAAAATTATGTACAAATTCAATTGTTATCTGATTCTGAGGGTAAACAGTTTGGCGCCCACTGTGGGGCTAAGGATAATAGTGGTTGTTTGGTACAAATCTTCATAACTCACACTACTTTACACTTGCTATTTGAAGTGTCTCTGATTTCAGGATAAAACACAAAATGTCAAACTCTCAATCAGCACCCCTACATGTTGACAACAAGTCTGTTCACCACGATGAAAATAACAACACAGTGCCCGGTGAAGGAGTGCTGCCCGTCGGTCCCATTGGAATTCCGATCGCAAATCCGATTGATGCTAATTCACATGTGGCTATCGACGCAAACTTGCCTACCGACCCCGAAAATAGCGTCCATGGTAGAGCCTGATCAGCAACTCGAAACACACATTTGAAGGAGACGGGATCATTCTACGGGTGATCTTTGAAATGCTGCAGGCTCAACAGGCGGTGATAGCTCAGTTACAGAACCCAAGCCGTGCACCGAGCAGGGTTGAGCCCAAACCGCCCCGGGAAGTCGCCCGCTGGGATGAACCGGTCATATGAAGGTCAAATGAACATGAATCAGGGGCTAACCTCGAGATCATAAAGATGCTTGAGGAGCTGACAAAACGGATAGAATCAGGGGAAAAGAAAATCGAAGCTAATGACAAAAAGGTGGAAACCTACAATTCCAGGGTAGACCAAATCCCAAGAGCACCTCCGATATTGAAAGGCCTAGATTCCAAGAAGTTCATGCAAAAACCTTTTCCTCCGAGCGCAGCTTCGAAGCCAATCCCCAAAAAATTCCGTATGCCCCAAATACCTAAGTACAACGGAACGACCGACCCAAACGAGCATGTAACCTCGTATTCATGTGCCATCAAAGGGAACGACTTGGAGGACGACGAGATCGAGTCTATTCTTCTAAAAATATTTGGAGAGACCCTGTCAAAGGGAGCTATGATATGGTATCACAACTTACCTCCTAATTCTATTGACTCGTTTGCTATGCTTGCAAATTCTTTCGTGAAAGCACACGCTTGTGCCATCAAGGTCGAGATCAGGAAATTGGACCTTTTCAAAGTAAAACAGAAGGATGACGAGATGCTTAGAGAGTTCATGTCCTGTTTTCAAATGGAACGAATGGATCTGTCACCAGACGCTGATGATTGGGTTGTTCAGGCTTTCACTCAACGGCTCAATGTTCGAAGTTCGATGGCTTCGCAGCAGTTGAAACAAAACCTGATAGAATATCCGGCTGTTACTTGGGCCGACGTGCATAATCGATATCAATCGAAGATCAGGGTGGAAGATGATCAACTCGAGGCCCCTTTGGGGTCTGTTTACCCCGTCAGAACCCTCGACAGAGTCAAGAGAGACATTGATCGTGAACCGAAACCAAACAGGGATCGATATCAGCTATATAATGGAGACCGAAAAATTAGTGGGTCTGGGCAGAACTCCGTGACAAACGAAAGGAGAATTGACTGAGGTCAGAACAACCGAGGACTTATGACCAAAAACAGCTTCGACAGGTCCATCGGTCCCAAGGAAGCAACGAGGCTGTCGGAATACAACTTTAATGTCGATGTTGCCACTATTGTATCAGCCATCGAGCGCATCAAAAAAACCAAATAGCCTCGACCTCTACAATCCCATCCAACCCAAAGGGATCCTAAACAGATGTGAAAATATCATGGCACTCACGGGCATAGAATAGAAGATTGTCGACAGCTGAGAGAGGAAGTGGCCCGACTATTTAATAATGGGCATCTTCGAAAATTCTTGAGCCACCGAGCCAAAAATCATTTCAGGAATAGGGATTCTAACAAGAAAACAGAACAGGAAGAGCCTTAACACATCATTAACATGATCATAGGGGGTTGATATTCCGTAGGGACCGATGTTGAAACGTACCAAAGTATCCATCACCAGGGAAAAACGAACACGAGACTATATACCGGAAGGAACTTTATCTTTCAACGATGGGGATGTGGAAGGGATTATATAGCCCCACAATGATGCGCTGGTAACATCTGTACTTGTAAATAAAATTTGAGTTAAACATGTGTTAATTGATCCAGGTAGCTCGGCCAACATCATTCGATCAAGGGTCGTTGAGCAACTCGGTCTACAAGACCAAATCGTGCCAACAGTCTGAGTTCTAAACAGATTCAACATGGCATTTGAAACCACTAAGGGTGAGATAATATTACCGGTAAGCACCGATGGGACCATATAGGAAGCTAAGTTTTATGTAATCGAAGGAGACATAAGGTACAACGCGTAGTTCGGAAGGCCATGGATCCACAACATGAGGGCAGTACCCTCAACCCTGCACCAAGTGCTAAAATTCCCAACACCATATGGAATTAAAACGGTCTACGGAGAACAGCTAGCCGCGAATGAGATGTTTGCGGTTGAAGAGGCGATTCTGATATCCGCACTCACAACGACAAAAGGGTCGAGTTCGATCACAAAGCCAGAAACCAAATAACAATTACTGACACTGGCTCCGACCTAATCGGAAGAACAGGGGACTGATGAAGACGGAGATTACGGAGTACGCAGGTCTTTTATAGCCCCGGATGATTCCGACGCCACCAAATTGACGGTCGAGGAGCTGGAATGGGTCATATTGATCGAGCATCTACCTGATTGACAGGTATACCTAGGCACGGGACTAAACCCCAAGATCAGGAAAAAACCTCATTCAGTTTCTTACGGCTAACATGGATTGTTGCGCTTGGTCCCACCTTGATATGACAGGGATCCCACTGGAGATAACCACTTACAAGCTGAGCCTGGACTCGAAGTTCCATCTGGTTAAGCAAAAACGGAGATCCTAGTTCGAGGTCAAACATGCTTTCATCAAGGACGAGGTATCTAAACTCCTTAGAATAGGGTCTATTTGGGAGGTTAAATACCCGGATTGGTTAGCAAAGTAGTCCCTAAGAAAGGGAACAAGTTAAGAATGTGTGTAGACTATAAGGATTTAAATAAAGCATGTCCCGAGGATTCTTTTCCTTTGCCCAACATTCATCGAATGATCGATGCCATAGTCGGCCACGAGATCCTCAGTTTTCTCGATGCCTACTCGGGTACAACCAAATACGGATGGACCCAGGCGATCAGGAAAAAACCACCTTCATCATAAAATACGGCACATACTGCTACAACGTGATGCCATTCGGTTTAAAGAACGCCAGTGCCACTTACCAACGCCTAGTAAATAGGATGTTCGAGGAACAAATAGGAAAATCAATGGAGGTTTAAATTGATGACATATTCGTTAAGTTCCTGCGAGCAGAGGACCATTTAAAACATTTGCAGGAAACCTTCAGCATATTGAAGAAATACAATATGAAGCTGAACCCGGAGAAATGCGCGTTTGGAGTTGGATCAGGTAAATTCCTGGGTTTATGGTATCCAATCGAGCAATCGAGATCAACCCCGACAAAATCAAAGCCATCGAAGACATCACGATTGTGGATAACGTGAAGGCGGTTCAAAGGTTAACCGGGCGCATAACCGCCCTGGGGCGATTTATTTCAAGGTCATCCGACAAGAGCCACCGATTCTTAGTAGTATTGAAGAAGAAGAATAACTTCTCATGAACCCTGGAATGCCAACGAGCTTTGGAGGAACTCAAACAGTACTTATCGAGCCTGCCGCTACTTCACACACCAAAGGCAGATGAACAACTGTACTTATAATTGGCGGTCTCCGAGATAGTGGTGGGAAGAGCAAGGTACGCAATTTTCAATTTACTATGTTAGCAGGACCCTAGGTGAGGCCGAAACTAGGTACTCTCACCTAGAAAAACTGGCGCTCGCTTTGCCAAGCGCCTCTGGGAAGTTAAAACCATACTTCCAGTGTCACCCCATATGCGTCATAATTACTTACTCATTGAGGAACGTTATGCATAAGCCCGAGCTATCGGGCCGGTTGGCCAAATGGACCGTGGAAATAAGTGGGTACGATATTGAATATCGACCCCGGACCGCCATTAAGTCTCAAATCTTGGCAGACTTTGTGGCCGATTTATGCCAGCCCTAATACCCGAGGTCAAAAGAGAGTTATTAATTAACTCAAGGACTTCCTCGGGAATCTGGAGCCTCTTTACGGACAGCGCCTCAAACGCAAAAGGGTCCAGACTTGGCATCATATTGAAGCCACCAACAGGTAACGTAATTAGGCAATCTATTAAAACTGTGAAATTGACTAACAACGAGGCCGAACATGAGGCCATGATTGCAGGTCTTGAACTAGCCAAAAGCTTGGGGCTAGAGGTGATCAAAGCCAAGTGCGACTCCCTCCTTGTGGTAAACCAAGTTAATAGGACATTCGAGGTCAAAGAAGAATGAATGCAAAGATACTTGAACAAGTTACAAGTAACATTACATCGGTTCAAAGAATGAACTTTGCAACACGTACCTCGGGATCAAAACAGCGAGGATGATGCCCTCACTAACTTAGGGTAATCAGTCGAAGACGATGAGTTCAACTCGGGAGAAGTCGTACAACTAATGAGATTGGTAGTGGCAGAAGGCCATGCGGAGATCAACTCAACGAGCTTAACTTAGGACTGGAGGAATAAATACGTAGAATTTCTCAGGACTGGTAAACTGCCCTCGGATCCAAAAGAATCGAGGACCCTGCGTATAAATGCAGCATGATTTAGCTTGTCCGAAGACGTTACCCTGTTCAGAAGAACATTCGATGGCCCACTTGCTATATGTCTAGGGCCAGGGGAAACTGAGTACGTTTTGAGGGAAATCCATGATGGTACCTATGGAAATCACTCGGGCGTCGAATCGCTGGTTAGAAAAATAATCAGAGCCGGTTACTACTGGATCGACATGGAAAAAGACGCAAAGGAGTTCGTTCGAAAATGTGATGGATGCCAAAGATACGCTCCAATGATTCATCAATCGGGGGAGTTGTTGCATTCGGTTTTGTCACCATGGCTGTTCATGAAATGGGGAATGGACATCGTTGGCCCCCTTCCATGGGCACCCAGTAAGGCTCTATTTATATTGTTTATGACTGACTATTTTTCTAAATGGGTGGAACCCTAGGCGTACAAGAAGGTCAGGGAGAAAGAAGTCATTGATTTCATTTGGGACCACATCATATGTCGATTTGGAATGCCAGCCGAGATTGTATGCGACAATGGGAAATAATTCATCGGCAGCAAAGTAACCAAATTTCTTGAGACCACAAGATCAAAAGGATCCTATCAACACCCAACTACCCTAGTAGGAATGGACAACCTGAATCTACCAAAAAAACCATACTCCAAAACCTTAAAATGAGGTTAACTAATGCCAAAGGAAAATGGAAGTAAATTCTACCCGAAGTCCTATGGGCATACCGTACGACCTTGAAGTCTAGTAACGGGGCCACCCTGTTTTCATTGGTTTACGGCGCTGAAGCTCTAATACCGGTCGAAGTTGGGGAACCAAGAATCAGATTCTGATATGCAACAAAGGAATCTAACAACAAGGCCATGAGTACGAGCCTGGAGCTATTAGATGAAAGGCGCGAAGCCGCCCTTGTCCAGTTGGCCGCCCAAAAACAGCAGATCAAAAGGTATTACAACCGAAGGGACAACCTTCGAGACTTCAATAATGGGGACTTAGTACTAAGGAAGGTCACACCAAGCACTCGAAACCCGAACGAAAGGAAATTGGGACCAAACTGGGAAGGACCGTACCAAATTATCGAGATCACCGAAAAAGGATCCTACGAACTCGGAACAATGAACAACGAGCAATTACCGAACAACTGAAATATTACTCACTTGAAACGATATTACTGCTGAGGTACGGCCCCATTTTCTCTTATTTAAATTTTAAACTAATGCTTGCAAGCAACCAACAAGGGACGATACGACATTTTAGGCCTGAAAGCATGTGTTGCACTCTTTTTCTCTTGAACCGGTTTTATCCTAAATGGGTTTTCTGGCAAGGTTTTTAACAAGGAAACAAGTAAACCGTGCTAACTTAGAATTGAAGGCCAGCTATGAAATGGTGACAATGATCACAACAGCATTCGAGGGCTCACTTCGATCAGCCTCGAACACTGGGAGGCATTACCCTCGAATATTGACTTTAGTAAGGAAAGAAACTTCGTAATTAAAGGGTCTCGATCGATAGGATTTGTTGTAAGGGCCAAACAGTCAAATGAACCGTGCCCGCATAGATTGCTCGAGCCCTGGCACAAAGCATGTATGCATGTATCACTATTATGCACAAGAATAAAAATAAGTCTCTTCTTGCGCATAAACATTTTGTCCTTTAAAATTTTTCTTGCATTTCTCAAGGAATTTCCTACATCCGATCCCTTAAAGGTATCGAGCCCAAGGGCCACCTTAATATGAGTTTGAGCAATCACTCTCACTCGGGAACTGCCATCTGAAACTCGGACAGTTCGAGTTTTTAGACCTCGGGGGCGTAAAACCTATTAGGCAACGCCCAGAATTTTAAAGGCCACGGCCACTCCCACTCAGGGACTGTTATCTTAGGTAAGCCTGGATAACTCGGGGTAGCAAGCCCACTGATCAACACCCGAACTAAAAAGGCTACGACCATATTAACGCGGCTCGAAGACGTTCGAGACTAGTAGCAAAAACAAAGCCTTCAAAAATTTTTCATAACCGGTTCTAAAGGCTACCCTCGACAAACTAATCTAAACTACTTTGGGAAAAGTTTCTGGTAATACCGAATCCCCACGATGCCGTAAAATAAAATAATATTAAAGGCAAGGTTTGTTCGAACTCACAAATGTAACCTAATTATTTCATGCTAAGGCACTTCAATCTTTGTGAATAAAAATAATAAAGCAAAGGGAAAATTCAAAAGCTGTGAAAGGGAAAAAGCCTTATATATACATATCAAAAATTCTTTTTACAAGGGCCAAATAACCCGATGTAAATTTTTACAAAAGCCGAACGGCTTCAACAAAAAGGTGATACAAAAGCAGAAGACAAAAACATCTAAAAGGATCCTAAGCAGCCTAGTCTTTGTCGGGGGCAGCATCATCACCTTCGGGGTCTCCGCCGCCCTCGGACTCACCCGAATCTTCAGAATCTTCCTCCTCGGGATACCCCAGCTTCCTAGCCGCGGCTTCGAGCACTTTGTCATCCTTGATCTCAGGCGATAAATTAAAGCCCTGAGCGTGAACTTCCTCGAGGGCCTCCTTCGGGATTGCCACTTCATATGCTCAACCATATTTTTTACAAGGTCCTGAGCTGCCTCGGCATTGGCCTTGTGCTGGGCCACCCTTTCATCAGCTTCGGCTTTGATTGAGATGACCTCTGGCTTGGCCGCTCAAGCTCGTTGGCCAGATTTTCTTGATTGGAGACAACAGAACTCAACTGAGGTTGGAGCCCCTCGACCTTTTTGGCCTACACCAAGGTCTTTTCCTTTGCAGCCCGAAGCTGGACCTTAGTCAAAGTCAATTGTGCCCAGGCAATCTCTTTTTTTGAGGCCAAGCGATCCATGTTTCTTTTCCATTCTTCGGCCTGGGCCTTTACCGCATCCACCTCTGCCTGGAGTTGCTCGATCCGTTCAATCTTCTTTTGAACTTGGGGGTTCGGACCGTTAGCCACTGTTTCTGATTCATCATCACTAACTTCAAATACTCATCTTACCTGCTCGACCAGGTCGGCATGCTTCTTCCGAGCAGCCTCTAGCTTAGCCTGGAGTTTCTCACTAAGAAGTTTGTAAGCATCGCTCTTCTCAGTGAGCCCTCGAGTCTTGGCCTCATGTTGGTTTAACTCTTTCCGATATCGGAGAAAAGTCTTGTGAGGAAGCACCGAGGCCTGCAAGCACAAAGAAAAAAGTTATGATTCTCTGCAACTTAATCTAAGTACATAATAAAGAGGCATTCAAAGTTACCCGATTTAACGCCTGTTGTGCTTCGTGGAACAGGCAGGACGCCTCCACCTTGTTCATTATGGCTTGATCCTCGTCGGTCACCAGACACCGAAGATAACTAGCAACCCTTACGGGGGCCGAAAGGACCCAGGCATCCTTCGGAATAGACATAATGATCGACCGCTTCCAGTCAAGATTCGCACTCAGAGCTGGGAACCGGTCGACTAATTTCAGACTAGAGGAAGGCCCACCAGTCCCCTTGGCATCGGTAAGTCACCCAACCCGGTGACGTCTTCCATGGTGGTGGAGTCTACACCGTAAAATAAGTTGTGAAAGGGGACTGCCACCCCTTGGGGCCCTTCGCTGAGGTGACTTTTCAGCGTCTGAGACTCGTTGATCATGGAGTCAGTAAATGAGGGTGACTCAGAGAGATCTATCACTCCAAGTATGTTCTTCGGAGCATTTTCCTCTTCCCGAGAAGTACCGGCCGCGGTCTCCTTGTCGGCCTCCCTAACTTGAGGCAAAACAGCCTTGCCCCTCTCTAATTCAGAGGCTTCGGCCACTGCCTCTTCATCGCCCCTCCTGAGTCGGGGCGATTCGGTGTCGTTTCTCTCTAGTTCAGAGGCCCCTCGTCTCTCGGACTGCGACCGCACACAGGCCACCAGTTCAGAGGCTTCTTCTTCTTCTTCAGATTCATCCCTCAACCGGTGGAGTGAGTCCGATGGGAGTTCTCGGGCGCTGGTACTTTCTTTGGATTTTCGTACCAGCCTCCACCTCGGTTTTTTCTTCTCCAAGTTCGGAGAGCTCGAAGCCCCTTTAATTTTCTCTTCTTTTCCTCACCCTGTCTCGGAGTAGGGGATTCGGAAGGGCAATCCTCGCCACCAGATGGAGGCCTCGTTGCAACATCCTTGGGAAGACCTGCAAAAAAAAAAGAAAGAGCTCAGTAACACGGAGGAAACCTAAGTGTTGTTCATACGAGAACGGAATCTCACTGTGAGAACGGGCCTCCCACTGGCCCTTCGAAAGCTCGCGCCCACGTGCGCTCGGGATATGGTTTCTGTGACACGATGCTCTCGACCCACTCGTTGAGTCGAGGAACTGCATCCGGCATCCGAGCAACAGCTGCACCACCACAAAACATCGATGAGAAGGAAGGAAAAGGAAAAGCGATGAACAAAATCTTGAAAGCAATGTTATACTTACGTGTCATGTTCCAATTCTCAGAAAATAGAATATACTCGGATGGGATTAAATCCAAGGTCTTCACTCAAACGAATCGGCCTAACCAGCCTCGGTCCTGATCCTCGTCAATGCTCGAGAATGGGGCCTTACTGGCCCGACGGGCAAGCTTGATTAATCCCCCTCGATAGAGTCGGGGACTATACAAACGCATGAGATGGTCGATGGTGAAGGGACACCCCTCGATTTTGCTTACGAAGGAGTAGAGGAGAATTACTATCCTCCAGAAAGAAGGATGAATTTGACCAAGGGTCACCTTGTACCTCTTACAGAAAGCAATGATGACCGGATCCAAGGGGCCCAGCGTGAAGGGATAAATATAAACACTTAAAAAAACCCTCCACGTGGGTAATAATCGCTTCCTCGGGCGTAGGGACCAGTACGTGCTTATTGACCTAGTTGCAATCCTTCTTGACCTTGGAGAGGACACTATTGATGATCGAGCATATATCTCGAGACTGGCTCACACCGAACCAGTACCGAGGAGGTTTTCTCGGCCTTAAAATTAGCACCGGTTGGGCACCCCGTAGGAACGATCATTTAAGGGGAGGTTCCGGTGTGGTTCCTCGGTAGTAGCGGATGAAATGTTTTCCTCCACAGCCGATCGCGAGGCATAGGATTTTCCTTTTTGGGAAACGGATTTTGAAGTCTTTCCCATTGTTTTAATAGATGAAGGAAAGAGGGGAAGTTTAAAGATCAAGTTTGATGGTTGTAAAAACAAAGATGAAGTTCTTGTGAAAGGATTTCAGAATAGCCAGAAATTTAATACGAGTAGAGAAGGTTTGGATGTAAAGTTTGAATGAATGAAGAAGGGGGTATTTATAGTTTCCAAACGGCGGTTCAAAGTCAGAAGTGGCCGACCAGCAACTGATGTGCATTTAATGCCATTGAGACGTGACTGACGAGACGTTTTGATCATTTTGTCGTTTCTGACGCGGAGTATCGTGGGGAGATATCGGAGGCTCATATCATTTCTTGTCGTTTACTCTCCAAAAAAACGAGGGGACTATCTATATACGGTCGAAATAGGATTATTTAATAATAAGGAAGGGCAAGATGAGAGGAAAAAATAAGGTAATGACGTGATCACACCAAAACGTTCTTCCCTTAAAGTGATACTTTTTATCGTTACATAACAATAAATTTAACAATATAATACAAAAATTTTTAAGTAACAATAAAAACAAATATGGTATTTAAAGTAACAAGATGATAAAGAGGTAACAACCATCCAAACAAGCTGTGACAATTGAAATGGAAGTACTAGTTCGTATTTTATGAACTTTCTCATGTGGGATGTTTTCACCATTCTTAAATTTGTATTGGTACTGCAATTAAGCACCATAAGTAGCCTTTGTAAATTTTGACTATAATATCATATTTGTGAATTGTTTTGTCTTGGCATTAATAGATTTCTCATAGTTGTGAGTACATGCTGATACTGCAGCCCGTGCTTTGAACTCAATCTTCCAAAAATGGGGAATTTCTGCAACAAATCAGTGGAACATTAGTGGTGAGTTATGCAGTGGAGCCGCCATTGATTCTACTGAAATCCAAGATTTTAATCCGGCCATCAAATGCGATTGTTCCGACAACAACCGCACTCTTTGTCATATCACTGGCTTGTAAGCCACTCGTCTTCCCTGCTCAATCCTACTCCTAATTTTAGCCTATGCCTTTTTGTCATTCCTTAGTTCTTTTTTGTCCTCATTATTTCACTTTCTAAGAGATGAATCTAAGATTCAAGGCTAATAAGTGCTTCTTTTAATATATGTAGCTTAGATGCCCGAGCAAATACTAGTTACATGTTGCATCCTCTACGTTGTATTTGAATTTATTTTAATATTAACCTCAAAGAATCTTAGTCTAAGATGCGGAATTTGAACTTAATGGTGGTGCTTCTTCTTCATTTTCATCTGTAATTTACTACCAACGTGCATTCAGGAAATTATTGGAATAGGATGTAGTGTTTGGGATATTTACTTGCCATGTAACTGTCACAGCTTCTCTTTTCAATTATTCTGTACAGGAGAGTTTATGCCATGGACGTCGTGAGTGAAATTCCAGATGAATTATGGAGCCTTACCTTCCTCAATGATCTGTACTTGCTTCCTCTTAAGTGTAGTTTTATCTTATACTGTTCATGTATTCTCCCCACTACTGATATTTTAGTTATAAATTGCAGGAATGTTGCCCAAAATTTCTTAACAGGCACACTGTCCCCATCCATTGCCAATCTGACTCGCATCCAATGGCTGTAAGTCTACTCTATTTCAGTTATTTATACTCGATGGTGATATTTTTGGAATAATTTTAAATGTTTGGTGTCTCCAGAAGCATTGGCATTAATGCTTTGTCAGGGGAGCTTCCAAAGGAACTTGGATTGTTGACTGAATTAAAATCATTGTATGTTCTCATTATGTTCTTTGGACCCTTGGTTTTCATGATATATCATTGATGTATGAAGAGCATCTTCATCATTCTTCTACATTTATTCATCTCAAAGGATGTAATTTTCCTGTGCTGCAGTGGTTTTGGCACAAACAATTTCTCTGGACCTCTGCCTTCAGAGCTTGGAAACTTAACAAAAATGACCCAAATGTAAGTTATAATGCTTTGTTTTGCATCTTAAAACTGCTATCATGTCAACTCTTAATTGTTAGAGTTTTGCATTTTACATGGGAAATATTTTATCTGTTTATGAATATCATATTGAATCTGGATTGTATTGCATGGTTTTAATTTATTCATCAAACACAAGGCCCTGAAATTGTATGAGTAGAAGCAGGAAGTTGTCAATGATCTAATGCTATCTGTGTTGTGCTTGCTGTATTTTTCATGCTAGCGGAGGAGTGTAGGAGTTAAATCTTTCTCCGGTTTTCTGTATAAAGAAATCATTCCTTCTCTCAAGAGTATGATAAGCTATTTTAGGTTGTTAATATTTGTGGCATGTCACATGAATTACAAAAGATGCAGAATACAATATGGCCAAGACATATAACTCTCATTCTATGTACCTTAGTATTCATCTTCCTTGCCCCTCTTTCTTTTTGTTTCTCATTCCATTCCATATGTTTGAAGCCTTAAAATTTGAATTTGAAGTTGCAACATACAGAAACAAAAAGGAAAGATAGTATAACTTGAAATATATAGCACACAGTTGAGACATAGCAGATGCCAAACACGAAACATAACAAAGACATGAGAGTTTCCATCAAACATAGGATCAGTGGCATGCTGGATTTGTCCTCAACAGATCTCATGTGTCACACAGTATCTAACATCGATACGTTAACCACTTAGGAAAAGCATCATATGTGGACAGTGAAAAGTTAAATTTTAGGTTTAAAGGTTATTTTCTCCTGAATAGGTCCTTCTTTGATTGACGAGATCTCTTATGTTCATTAATTTTTGAGAAGTTTAATCAGATACAATTTGAAGGATTTTGTAGGTTCATTGATCAAGGTTTGACGGAAGAACTTTATAAGTTTCCAAAAATTGAAGATACAGATCGTATGAAACTGCTTTTCCGATAACATGAATATGTTGCATCTTTTGTATTTCTTTATTTTTAGTTATTTGTTATCCTTTCTGTATCTTTATTTTTCTTTTTCCTGAAAAGAATATTGTTTCCTTGCGTAGTTATTTCGATAGTGCTGGTGTTAGTGGTCCAATACCATTGACGTTTGCAAAACTGCAGAATTTGGATACAGTGTAAGAGCTCTCTATCGCATGCTCCTTCTCTAGCTTCTCAATATTTACTTGGACAAATTTGTCTTTTAATAAATCCCACCGGAAAATTAACTATTCCGGCTTTCAGGTGGGCTGCAGATAATGATCTTACAGGAAGGATTCCTGATTTCATTGGAAGTTGGTCAAAGCTTACTACACTGTGAGATTACAGTTACTTGCACTATGTCCAATTAGTGTCTTACTCTTTCTGTTGCAGCATTGCTATAATGCTCATTACTGCACCTCCTCTCTAGCATAATATGTGATTGGTTTTTCTAATGCCACAGGAGGTTCCAAGGAAATTCTTTCAAGGGCCCAATACCAGCTTCCTTTTCCAACTTAACCTCTTTGACCGACCTGTGAGTCTTAACAACTGTCTTATATTCTGTTCATAGATTAAAATCCATTTTTCTACATTTAGCATAATATGATATTTCCTTTTCTACATAACTAACAGGAGAATAAGTGATCTATCCAATGGGAGCTCTTCACTTGACTTCCTCAGGAATGTGAAGTCTCTAAGCAGGCTGTAAGGAACATGACATAGCACCAAATGCTACAAAGTTTGATATTGTATTTCTTTTCTTCTTCTCTTTGTGTTTTCAGAATCGACAGTCTGACCAACTAAATCTGGTATATTCAGGGTTTTACGAAATAACAATATTTCAGGTTCCATCCCACCTAATATTGGAGAATATCAGAGCCTGTCACTACTGTAAGTTCTGAGCATGATAACGTTCTTATGAACTTTTTAAGCCCTCACTAGTGTGAATTGAACTCTAATTATTTCACTTATATGGCCATGGCATGATATACTTCTAACAAGCGTTGTGCTACTGTATTCAACTCGAATTTCAGTGGAAGACATTGAACTCTCATTGATCATTTACTACTCCTTTGGTCTAACTTTTATTTATCTTTTTCTCAGGGATTTGAGCTTCAACAATTTGAGGGGGCGTATTCCAGATGCACTTTTCAATCTGAGTTCGTTGACTCACTTGTAATAGATGATCTAATGTTTGCTTATTTTTTATAACACCTTAACGATGTTCTCATGTGGTAACTCCCTTTTAATCATCAGGTTTCTTGGTGATAACAAGCTAACAGGCGTCCTGCCAGCTCAGAAGAGCGGGCCCCTCCAGACTATGTGAGTAACTCTTGTTTTTATATGATTTCACTGTCAACTTTTCCCTTTTTCTTTTGGAATGAATATGCTGAACTTTCAAATGTTTTTTCAATCTTATTAAGCAAAATGAAGGACTATCTTATTTTATTTCAGCATATTCCTTATTGAAACTTTGAAGCCTTATTGTGGGTGACAGGTCTGCGAGAAAAGCATATTAAAGTTTAATAATTATTTCTTGAATGAGATAAATGCTTGACATTTTCAACATTTTGCCTGCAAAAATATCTGATATGCTTAGTAGTTGTTGCGTAACATCTCCAATCTTTCACGTGTAGAGATTTATCATACAATGGGTTGTCTGGAAGCTTCCCTTCTTGGATCAATGAGCAAAATCTGCAATTGTATGTCTGAGAAAGCTGAAATTCATATAATGCTCACCTATTCTCTTTCCCCCTATCTTTGGATATCATCATCCTAATGCTGAGACCTTTGTGGAACTCAACTTGCAGAAATTTAGTTGGCAACAACTTTACAATGGAACAATCAGACAGCAGGTAATTAATACATTTCAGTTAGATTTGTATCATTGAGCTTGTCTCTGTCTTCGTCATATTTAATTACCATAAGGTGCGGCCCTTCTCCAGACCCTGCGTGAACGCGGGATGCTTTCTGCATAGGGATCCCAGGTCCCACTAATGGCTAACCAAGTTCATTCATTATTTGTATTAAGCTTTCCTTGTCCGAAATCTAAGATAAATCATGTTTGTATACATTGTTGCAATTATAGTTGCATGTGTATATGAAGAACTTAAATGGATGGATACCACTTTTGCTTTCAGTTCTCTGCCTTCCGGGTTAGATTGTCTTCAACGAAACTTCCCTTGCAATCGAGGATCTCCGAGATGTAAGTGCTTCATACGATTCCTGTCGACAAATATCCTACTCCAGCTTTCTGGTTCTACTAGCATGAATAAGTTTGAAAATCATTGTCCTACATTTTTTGTCTATAAACCACAATGTAAGAATAGTCAATATCCATTTAGTAAGGTAATATATTTAAGGGTGGGGATAGTACTGTTGTTTCTAAACATGATTATGCTTGCCCAAAAATCTTTTCTGTTTACCAAGAAACAAGAAAGGGGAAGGTGAAGTAGGACATGTGTTACTCTACTCTACTGCTAGTGTTCTGATATAAAGCTGTTTTACTGGTTTCTTGTCTTCTCATGCATGTGAGTTTCATTATTCACAGGGTCCAGCTTTGCAATTAAATGTGGGGGACCTCCAATTACATCAAGTAATCAGATATCGTATGAGATGGAGAACCAGACTATGGGTCCAGCAACATATTTCATGACCGGTACAGGGAGGTGGGCTGTTAGTAATGTTGGTCTGCCTTCTGACAGTCCAGATCAGGACTTCACAATCTTCTCCTCATCTCAGTTTACAAACACCTTGGACTCGGAGCTCTTCCAAACTGCAAGAATTTCTGCAGGATCACTTAGATACTATGGTTTGGGCCTTGAGAATGGTAATTACACTGTAAACCTCCAATTTGCTGAGTCGCAAATCTTAAATCCCCCAACTTGGCGTAGTCTTGGGAGGCGTGTATTTGACGTATATGTACAGGTATGCACTATTTCTTTTATATTTATATCTATTTTTTAGATAACCATCAACTTGACCGGTTTACAATTGGGAGGGGAAAAGCAAATATCATCACTAAGATAATCATGAGTAGTTGCTTGGTGTTTTCACCTCAAACAGTAGGTTGCTTTCATTCTCTATTGCATGGAGCTATCAATGCACAAGATTATGATGCTCCAACGCTAATCAGGTTTTGTTTCTGACTTGGACTGCTAAACACCTAAGATTTCAGTTCTAACCATGTCCGTCTTCTCTATAGTTCTCAACAGTGTCATATTTTAAGGCTATAGAGAAACCTTTATTTGCCTTAAATACATATTATTCATAAACAAAGCAATATTGGAATGATTTGGGTCCGAAACGAGCAACACTTTGATTTTGAGGATTCATATAGCCGACCCCAACTTTGAGGAACAACAGATTAATTGAATGATGTGGATTAATCTCCACTTTATTTCACTTTATTTCACTGCTTTGAGCTATTTAATACTGCTCACAACAAAAATGCATGTTTAGTAGAAAGAATTTTTTTCCCCCTGTCCTACCTTCACATCATAATTGACTTATTAATTTTATGGTTATCTTTTTCCAGGGAATTCGCGAGTTGAAAGATTTTGACATACGGAAGGAGGCTGGAGAAAGATCCCTTAGAGCTGTTCAAAAGCAATTTAAAGTTCAGGTTTCTGAAAATCATCTTGAGATACATCTCTTCTGGGCTGGAAAAGGGACCTGCTGTGTACCTAGACAAGGCACATATGGACCTTCTATATCAGCAATTAGTGCAACCCCAGGTATCCATGGAATACAGACATTTAGATTCTGAAAAGTAGGCACTCAAAAACTGTATTGAGACTCCTAAGCTTTTCTACAGATTTTATTCCCACTGTTAGCAACCAGCCTCCTACTACAAAAAAGAATCGGACCGGTCTGATTGTGGGCATTGTTGTTGGTGTTGGAGTCTTAAGCTTCATTTCTGTATTTGCTGTCTATTACCTAATTCAGAAAAGAAAACGACGGCAGGCTCTTGAGGATGACGGTAAGAAACACAAGCTGATCTAGAATGGTTCTTCTGTTTTTTTGACTTTTAAGTGATTCATCTTTCATTAGTTCTAACTGGAAGCTGTCTAAGACTGGATCCTACAGGAAAGTCGGTTTAGCAACACTTCCATTCAAGATTCTTTTTTGTAAAAGTTTCCTGGACATGTTTGTGGTTCATTTCTTGTTTTTGGCACTTCGATTTAGACAAAAGTTAAGAGTAATAAGCATGAATTGCGAGCAAGAGGTAATAAGAGGAGTCAGCACAGGCATTCCTTCAGTTTATGAAATAATGTATATGTCTAGTGAGTGAGCTCCACAAATTGATTCATTTGACTTATTTAATGACATGTTTCCCTTCAAATCCGCAGAGTTCCTGGGAATAGATGCTAGACCCTACACTTTCAGCTATTCAGAACTTCGAGCCGCAACTGCTGACTTCAATCCTTCTAATAAGCTTGGAGAGGGAGGTTTTGGACCAGTTTACAAGGTAGTCTATTCGTCCATATGAAGTCCTGAAGTAAATAGTGTTTCTTTTTTTGTCATGTTTGTTGCACCTATAAGCTCACAGGTTTCTCAAATAGGCCTTATTCTTTGCCTTTCTCTTGACTGATTTCAGTACTTCCATTTGTAGCTATTGTGGCCTAACATAACTTTATATTCCAAAAACACATGAAACATTGTATAAAACAGCAAATAAATAATCTGCATCTTTGCCGTCAAGAAATGTTTTGTGGCTAAATACTTGTGCATTCTTGTTTGCTTTACTTTTGTTATGAATTACGGAAAACACGAAATGATTATTGAAATTGTCTGAACGTTGAACCAACTTTTTTGGTCCATAGGGTACACTTGAGGATGGGAGGGTTGTCGCCGTTAAACAACTGTCTGTGGCATCACATCAAGGGAAGAGTCAGTTTGTGGCAGAGATTGCCACTATATCAGCTGTACAGCACCGTAATCTTGTGAAACTCTATGGTTGCTGCATCGAGGGAGATAAACGGTCACTTGTTTATGAGTATCTTGAACACAATAGTCTTGATCAAGCACTATTTGGTACTAATGAATACAATATCTTAAAAGATCTGATTTCCCTCATATAAGAGAAGAAGAGGCACTTTTTTAACTTTACTGATATTGAGATTTTGGCTTCAATTGGGCAGGGAGTGGATCTTTGTATCTTGACTGGCCAATACGCTTCCAGATATGCTTGGGAGTGGCAAAGGGTCTGGCGTATCTTCACGAGGAATCTCGGGTTCGTGTTGTCCATCGAGATGTCAAGGCCAGTAATATTCTGCTTGATTCAGACCTAAACCCTAAAATTTCAGATTTCGGGTTGGCAAAACTTTATGATGACAAAAAGACTCATATAAACACTCGTGTTGCAGGCACAATGTAAGATCCTCAAAATTGAGGATGTGTCATATTGTTTCACTCCTTTCCTATAGTTTTGTTTCATGAATCTAGTGAATATTTTCTTGTAGAGGGTATCTTGCACCAGAATATGCCATGCGCGGACATCTGACAGAGAAGGCTGATGTGTTTGGCTTCGGAGTTGTAGCTCTAGAGATTGTCAGCGGTAGACCTAACTCTGACTCAAGCTTGGAAGAAGAGAGGATCTACCTTCTTGAGTGGGTAAAGTCCCTTCCTTCTTTGCTTGTAGTGAGGCATTAGAACAATGAAACATATGCATTTATCCTTCTAGCTTGTCAGGCATTTAGTTCGATGGAAAGAAAGGAAGTTTTACCACTTAGATTAACCAAACGGAAGAATTTATCCTCTCCATTCATACATCTTTTTCTCTATTATTTCTTAGAAGTTTGACTTATTGCATTGTCCTGGGATTCCTATACGCACCATTTAGCTCTAACCATACTTATCATTGACTCCTGTGTACACTGCTGTGCTTCTAGGCTTGGCAGCTTCATGAGAACAACCGCGAAACTGAATTAGTGGATGCAAAATTATCTGAATTTGATGAAAATGAAGTGAGAAAAGTAATAGGGATAGCCCTACTATGCACTCAAACATCCCCAGCACTACGACCCTCAATGTCCCGTGTAATTGCGATGCTTACAGGAGATGCTGAGATTGCGACTGTTACTTCCAGACCTGGATACTTGACTGACTGGAAGTTTACAGATACGACGACCTTCATGAGTGATCATTCTTCGCGAATGCCCAATTCATCAGTGAGTACAAGTACAGCTGCTGATACAAATTATTCGCCTTCAGCTGCTGACAGACCGATGCTCCATGACATCATTGGAGAGGGTAGATGAAATTTTTTTGTTTCAGTCAGAGATCCATGAATAATCTATTTTTGTCCCTTATATTTTCTTTGAAGATTTTACCTATCTGTATATTCTTTCTGCATGTATATTACATGAACTGTTTGTGTATAGATTTTCGTCAAAGTAAGGAATACTAACTCTATCATTTGAAAGGGGAATGATTCTTCAAGGACTCAAAAACTGCTATGACTAAAAGATACATACTGACAAACAGGAGGGAAGAGGGCAAGGTGATGGTGGTGTTGAGAAATGCATATGCCGCCACCAAAAGCCAAAATATTAGTACCGGCATCCGATGGATAAGAAAACACAGTAGCTTCTTGCAAAAAAGTAAACCAATGAGAGTGAAAGGAGTTGCAGGGACATTCTAAAAACTACACTTGCAGTGTTCCATAAACCGGAACTGCAAACAGCAACAACAACAACAGAAACAACATACCCAATGTAGTCCCACAAGTGGGGTCTCGGGAGGGTAGAGTGTACGCAGACCTCACCCTGCCTTGAAAAAGGCAACCCGGAACTGCAAATTGGCATAAACAATCAAGCAGAGGGAAATAGAAAGTACTACTAATACACAGTTCTACAATTGTATTTATCCACTATTAACACCCGGAAGATGTTAAAAGAATTTATGTTAACTGGAATCATACAAAAAGAATACCCCAAATAACCAAAAAGCAGAACAGTATATTCTGCAACTTCCGTTTACCTCCCATTAATCAATTTTCTTCAACTACTACATGATTAGAAGCCAAAAAGCTTCAGACTTTTCAGTTTACAACTTGGCAAGAAAGAAGGGTACAAATGTTGTAGAGCATAAAAGAGAAGATGCAGCCAATCTAGTATTCTCGTGACCCTGTGAGTTTCAACCACACAAAATGAGCCTAGTTAGGGCGAGCACGAGGCAAGAAACAGAGAAGAAAAATAGAGACGCAAAGTCTCTAGCAGACCATTTTTTAACAACCTTAGTTTCAACCCTCAAACTCTTTGCCCTCCTGAGAGCATCAACCTCTTTCAACAAATCAAACTCCATCCCTTTTCTCTTCAATTCCTCCACACACCTAGCCAATAGTTTCCCGTCCTCTTTCTCTCTCTCCAACAGTTTCTCTAAGTGACTCTCCGTATCCGTCTTGTACCTAACGGCCCAAATGATACCCAGAGAACAGAGCAGAGAACACAGAGATGGGATCCAAGAACGGTGGCAGAGCCCAGTTTTAGAAGCCCATTTCGAGGAGGCACTAAATAAAAGCATAAGTGAAATGGAGTGGAAGAGAAAAAAGATGCAGTAGAGCTGGGTGATTTCGTTGCGGACCGAATCGATTTGGGTTTCTTTGGCGGCAATTCTATTGAGGATGAGTTCTTCTTCTTTAAGCCATTGCTTGAGAAGCAACTTGTGAGTTGGGGTTTCTGCTATTTGGTGAAGTGGGTGTAAACGCTTCGATTCCATTATTGAAGTGTTGTTGCTGTTCTGATCGGCCATTGCGATTGATCACAAGTTGCTTTTGGGTCAGGGGAGAAAGAAGGGTGGAGAGCGGAAAAACAATTAAGGCGAGCCTCCTTTTTAACGGTCCTCTCGGTTTTGAAATATTGTAACGGTCGACTTTGTGGATTTGACCGTGGAGTTTGTCAAATGACCATGTATTTCTAGATCTACGGCTCCTAGCTGGATCCCGATTCGTTCGATTTGGAACGAATATTTTATATATGTTTCTGTTTTCTTTTCCGGAGAAAGTGGGAAGATGTCCTAGAATTATTTTTATGAAGGTACTACTATAGTTTATTTTTTAGTTAATACCTAAAATATCTCCTAAACTATACCCGTTTTGTGAGTTTCATACTCAAATAGTTGGGATTCTAATTATCCCGTAAACTACAATATACCCATTTAAAATATCCCCTGGAGTGCCATGTGTCAAAAAAAGTGGTTTAAATCTATAAAAGGTGCGTGAGAGCTTAACATTTTGTCCACGAATGTCCAATAGCTAATTAGAACAGACAAATAATTTTCCCTGATAGTTTGTTTAAATAAATTTCTTATTTCTACATCTCTTTTCTCTCCTCTCCTTTTTTCTTCTTCTTCTTCTTCTTTTTTTTTTTTTTCTTTTTTGGACGAATTCATCTTTCTTCTTCATTTTCCTTCTTTAACCCAAACTCAACTGAGCTTTAAAAATTATAAATTTCATCTTAAATTTCATCTTAAGTTTCTTTAACGGTCGAAATCGGGCTCGATTAATACAAGGCAGGTCGGGCTCGGAACACGAAGGGTTGAAGACCGATCCCGAGCTTCATCGAAGCAAGACATGAGGTTAGAATGTCTGCCTTCGAGAACACCGAGCCCGTGATTCGAAACCGATCCTGACCCCGAACATGCTCGAGGAAAGATCATCGAATCTAAATAACGGAAAGCCAGAATATCCTTAATGGGTCGAGCATCGCGGCGTGAATCTCGGCACGAATCAATGGAACCGCTTAATTAGTAAATCAGGAAATTTTTTACCTTATATAGAGTGGTACCTAAAGTAGGATTCCCCTACTATATAAAGGGGGTCTAATTATTTGTAAAGACATTTTTTGATTTGATCACGAAAAATAGCAATATATTGATCTCTTTAGCGAGTACTGCCTGTTTATTCTGTTTCTGACTCCAATCGTAACTTTTCTTGGCCCAAGGACATTTAACATACAAGGCCAACACCGCCTAACTTGTGTGGTTTGCATTCATTTTTTATCATTAATTTCAATTTCAATTTGGTTTCTCACTTTTGTATCAAATTAGATTACATATTCTTAAAACCGCAAATAAATTCAATTGTTACCCGATTTTGAGGGTAAACAGTTTGGCACCCACCGTGGGGCTAAGGATATTAGTGGTTATTTGATACAAATCTCCATAACACACACACACTGCTTCACATTTGCTCTTTAAAGTGTCTTAGATTCCAGGCTATAATACAGAAATGTCAAACTCTCAATCGGCACCTCTGCACATTGACAATGAATCCGGTCACCAAGGTGAAAATAACAGCTCGGTAACGAGATCCCGATTGTAGATCCGATTGACGCTAACTCACACTTGGCTGTTGATGTGGATCCGCCTATCGACCCTGCAAATAGCGTTCACAGAGGAGTCCGATCGGTAGCTCAAAACCCTCAAAACGTTGAAGGGGATGGGATCAGCCTACGAGTAATCTTCGAAATGTTGCAGGCTCAATAGACGGCGGTAGCTCAGTTACAAAACCGATTCCATGCACCGAACATGGTTGAGCCCAGTCCTTCCCAGGAAATTACCCGCAAGGACGAATCGATCGTAGGAAGCCCGAATGAATATAGATCGGGGGGCGAACCCTGAAATTATAAAAATGCTCGAGGAGCTGAAAAAACGGATAGAATCAGGGAGAAAAAGATCGAGGCAAACGACAAAAAAGTGAAAACCTACAATTCCAGGGTAGACCAAATCCCAGGGGCACCCTCGGTGCTAAAAGTCCTGGACTCCAGAAAGTTCGTGCAAAAACCTTTTCCACCAAGCGCGGCTCCGAAGCCGATCCCCAAGAAATTTCATATGCCTGAAATACCCAAGTATAATGGAATGACCGACCCAAACGAATACGTAACTTCGTATATATGTGCTATCAAAGGGAATGACTTAGAGGACGATGAGATTGAGTCCGTTCTGTTAAAGAAATTTAGCGAGACCCTGTCAAAGGGAGCTATGATATGGTATCACAACTTACCTTCTAATTCTATTGACTCATTTCCTGTGCTTGCAGATTCTTTTGTGAAGGCACACGCAGGTGCCATCAAGGTCGAAACCAGGAAATCAGACCTTTTTAAAGTCAAACAAAAGGACAACGAGATGCTCAGAGAATTCGTGTCTCGATTTCAAATGGAACGAATAGATCTACCACCAGTCATTGATGATTGGGCTGTTCAAGCTTTCACTCAAGGACTCAATATTCGAAGCTCGGTGGCTTCACAGCAACCGAAACAGAACTTAATAGAATACTCGGCTGTTACATGGGTTGACATACATAACCGATACCAATCGAAAATCAGAGTCGAAGATGATCATCTCGGGACCACTTCGGGGTCTGTCTATCCCGTCAGAGCTCCTGACAGAGTCAAAAGGGATATTGATCGTGAACCAAGATCGAACAGGGATTGATATCAGCCATATCATGGGGACAGAAGAATCAGTGGATCTGGACGGAACCCCCTAAGAAATGAAAGGAGAAATGACCGAGGCTAGAGCAGCCGAGGACTCATGACCAAAAGTAGCTTTGAAAGGTCTATCGGGCATAAAGAAGCACCGAGGCTATCGAAGTACAACTTTAGTGTCAATGCTGCCACTATTATATCGGCTATCGGTCGTATCAAAGATACCAAATGGCCTCGACCTCTACAATCTGATCTGACCTAAAGGGATCCTAACCAAATGTGCAAATATCTTGGCACTCACGGTCACATAACGAAAGATTGTCGGCAATTGAGAGAGGAAATAGCCCGGCTATTCAATAACAGACGTCTTCGAGAATTTTTGAGTGACCGAGCTAAGAATCATTTCAGGAACAGGAATTCTGACAGACAGACAGGGCAGGAAGAACCTCAACATGTCGTCAACATGATCATCGGTGGAGTCGATACCCCTCAGGAGCCGATATTGAAACGCACCAAGGTATCCACCACTAGGGAGAAACGAACTCAGGATTACACGCCAAAAGGAACTTTATCTTTCAACAACGAGGATGCGGAAGGGATTATACAGCCCCATAATGACGCATTGGTAATATCTGTACTCGTATATAAAATTAGAATTAAACGTGTGTTAATTGATCCAGGTAGCTTGGCCAACATTATTCGATCAAGGGTCGTGGAGCAACTCGGTCTACTAGACCAAATCGTTCCTACAGTCCGAGTTCTAAATGGATTCAACATGGTATGTGAAACTACTAAGGGTGAAATAACATTGCCGATAAATACCGCCGGAACCATTTAGGAAATAAAGTTCTGCGTGATCGAAGGGGACATGAGATATAATGTTCTATTCGGGAGACCATGGATCCACGACATGAGGGCGGTGCCTTCGACACTACACCGGACGTTGAAATTTATGATGCCCGACGGAGTTAGAACAGTATACGGGGAGCAACCGGCCGCAAAAGAAATGTTCGCAATCGAAGAAGTGACGCCAACACCTATAATTCCAACATCGAAAGGCCCAAACCAAGTGATCGAAGATAGGACGAAATAGCAATCACTGATACCGTCTTCGACAGATATGAACAAACAAGTGGATGTCGAGGACGATGATTATGGGATTCCCAGATCTTTTATCACCCCTGATGATTTCAATGCCACTAAATCGACGGGCGAGGAACTGCAACAAATCATATTGCGAGAGGACTTTCCCGATAGAAAGGTATACCTAGGCACGGGGCTGAGCCCCGAGCTTAGGATAAAACTCATTCAATTTCTTATAAATAAAGAAGACTGTTTCTCTTGGTCCCACCTCGATATAACAGGTATCCATCAGAGATAACCACTCACAAGCTGAGCTTGGACCCGAAGTTCCATCCGGTTAAACAAAAAAGGAGGCCCCAGTCCGAAATCAAACATGCTTTCATCAAGGATGAGGTATCTAAACTTTTAAAAAATAGGGTCTATTCGGGAGGTCAAATACCCGGATTGGTTAGCAAACGTTGTGGTAGTCCCTAAGAAAGGGAATAAATTAAGAATATGTGTAGATTATAAAGATTTGAATAAAGCGTGTCCCAAAGACTCTTTTCCTTTGCCCAACATCGACCGCATGATCGATGCTACAACCGATCATGAGTCCCTTAGTTTTCTCGACGCATATTCCGGGTACAACCAAATACAGATGGACCCGGGTGATAAGGAAAAAACTTTCTTCATCACTAAATATGGCACATATTGTTATAACGTAATGTCGTTTGGGTTGAAAAATGCTGGTGCCACGTACGAACGCCTAGTAAACCGAATGTTCGAGAAAAAAATAGGGAAATCAATGGAGGTTTACATTGACGACATGTTAGTTAAGTCCCTGCGAGCAGAGGACCATTTAAGACATTTTCAGGAAACATTTAGTATAATGAAGCAGTACAACATGAAGCTGAACCCAGAAAAATGCGCGTTTTGGAGTGAGGTTGGGTAAGTTCCTCGGATTCATGGTATCGAATCAAGGAATCGAGATCAATCCTGAAAAGATCAAATCCATTGAAGATATCACAGTCGTGGACAATGTGAAAGCCGTGCAAAGGTTGACCGGGAGAATAGCCGCTCTGGGGCGATTTATTTCGAGGTCGTTCAACAAAAGCTACCGGTTCTTCGCATTGTTGAAAAAGAAGAACAACTTTTCATGGACCCCGGAATGCTAGCAAGCTTTGGAGGAACTCAAAAGGTATTTATCGAGCCCGCCAATACTTCATGCACCAAAGGCGGACGAACAACTGTACCTATACTTGGCGGTCTCGGAGATAGCGGTAAGTGGAGTTCTAGTTCGGGAAGAACAAGGTATGCAATTTCCAATTTACTATGTCAGTAGAACCTTAGGCGAAGCCGAAACTAGGTACCACCACCTAGAAAAACTGGCGCTCGCTTTGTTAAGCGCCTCTAGGAAACTGAAACCGTACTTCCAATGTCATCCCATATATGTCGTCATGACTTACCCATTAAGGAATGTTATGCATAAGCCCGATCTCTCGGGCCGATTGGCCAAATGGGCCATAGAAATAAGTGGGTATAACATTGAGTATCGACCTCGGACCGCCATTAAATCTCAGGTTTTGGTAGATTTCGTGGCCGATTTCACACCGACCCTGATACTCGAGGTCGAAAGAGAGTTGTTAATTAACTCAGGAACTTCCTTGGGGATATGGACCCTCTTCACAGACGATGCCTCGAACGCAAAAAGGTCCGGACTTGGCATCGTATTGAAGCCCCCAGCAGGTAATATAATTAGTCAATCTATTAAGATTGTGAAATTGACTAACAACGAGGCCGAATATGAAGCCATGATTATAGGCCTTGAACTAGCCAAGAGCTTTGGAGCAGAAGTGATCGAAGCCAAATGCGACTTCCTTCTTATGGTAAACCAAGTCAATGGAACGTTCTAGGTCAGAGAGGAATGGATGCAAAGGTACTTGGACAAATTGCAAGTGACGCTACATTGGTTCAAAAAATGGACTTTACAACATGTACCTTAGGATCAAAGCAGCAAGGCCGATCCGCTCGCCAACTTGGGGTCGTCGGTCGAAGATGACGCGTTCAACATGGGAAAAGTCGTACAACTTATGAGGTCGGTGGTGGAAGAAGGCCACGCCGAGATCAACTCGACAAGCCTGACTTGGGATTGGAGGAACAAATATGTAGAATATCTCAGATCCGGTAAACTGCCCTCGGACCCAAAAGAGTCGAGGTCCCTGCTACAAAGGCGGCCCAATTTATCCTTTCCAAAGACGGAATCTTGTTCAGAAGAATATTAGATGGCCCGCTCGCGATATGTCTGGGACCGAGTGATACTGAGTACATTTTGAGGGAAATCCACGAGGGTACCTGTGGAAATCATTCAGGCATCGAGTCATTGATTCGAAAAATAATTAGAGCCAGTTATTATTGGGTCGATATGGAAAAAGACGCAAAGGAATTCGTTCGAAAATGTGATAAATGCCAAAGACACGCCCCGATGATCCATCGACCCGGGGAGAAGCTCCACTCAGTTTTATCACCATGGCTGTTCATGAAGTGGGGAATGGACATCGTTGGCCCTCTTCCGAGGGCACCAGGTAAAGCTCAATTTATACTATTTATGACTGATTATTTTTCTAAATGGGTGGAAGCTCAGGCATATTAGAAGGTTAGAGAAAAAGAGGTTATCGATTTCATTTGGGATCACATCATATGCTGATTTGGAATGCCAGCCGAGATAGTATGTGATAATGGGAAACAATTCATAAGGTAGCAAACTAACCAAATTTCTCGAAGATCACAAGATCAAAAGGATCCTATCAACATCCTACCACCCTAGTGGGAATGGACAAGCTAAGTCTACCAACAAAATCATACTCCAAAACCTCAAAAAGAGGTTAACCGGTGCCAAAGGGAGATGGAAGGAAATGTTACCCGAAGTCTTGTGGGCATACCGTACGACCATGAAATCTAGCACCGGGGCCACCCCGTTTTTTCTGGTTTATGGTGCCGAAGCTTTGATATCGGTCGAGGTCGGGGAGCCAAGTATCAGATTCCGATACACAACAGAGGAATTAAACCACGAAGCCATGATACGAACCTAGAGCTGTTAGATGAAAGGTGGGAAGTCGCCCTTGTTCGGTTAGCTTCCCAAAAGCAACAGATCGAGAGGTATTACAACAGAAGGGCCAACCTTCGATACTTCAACGTTGGGGAATTAGTACTAAGAAAGGTTACGCCAAAACACGGAGCCCGAACGAAAGAAAGCTGGGACCAACTGGGAAGGACCTTATTATATCATCAAAATCACTGGAAAGGGATCCTACAAGCTCGGAACAATGGACGGTGAACAAATACCGAGCAATTGGAATATAACTCACTTAAAGCGGTATTACTACTAAGGTACGACCCCGCTCTTTATTTTATTTTATTTTTTATTTACGTTATAAGCTAACGCTTGCAGGTAACCAACAAGGGGCCATACGAGATGTTAGGTCTGAAAGCACGCGTTGCACTCTTTTTCCCTTGGATCGGTTTTGTCCCAAATGGGTTTTACGGCAAGGTTTTTAACGAGACAACAAGTAAATCGTGCTAACTTAGATTCGAAGGCCAGTAATAAATCGGTGACAACAGTATCGAGGCCTGTCTTCGATCAACCCCGAATACTGGGGGGCCACTTTAGCATGGAAAGAAACTTCAGGATTGAAGGGCTGAAGATCAATAAGATTTAATGTAAGGGTCAAACGGTCAAATAAACTATGCTCACATAGACTGCTCGAATCCTGACGCAAAACTTGTACACATACATTGCTATTATGTATGAGAATAAAGTGAAGTCTCTTCTTTGCAGACATCGTGTCTTTTAAAACTTTTCCTTTAAATTTCTTACGGAATTCCCTGTTTACGATCCCCTAAAGATAACGAGCCCAAGGGCCGCCCTAACCTGAGTTCGAATAATCACTCTCTCACTCAGGGACTGCGTCCGAAAAAACAAACTCAGACGGTCCAAATTATTAGATCTCGAGGGCACAAATCTTATTTGACAGCGCCCGAATTAAAAGGCTAAGGCAATTCCAGGTTAACAAAATCCGAGGGCACAAATCCTATTTGGTAGCGCCTGAATTAAAAGGCTAAGGCTATTCTGGGTTAAAAAAATCTGAGGGAATGAAGCTTATTTGGAGTGCCCGAATTAAAAGCCTAAGGCTATTCCGGGTTAACAAAATCCCAAGGCACGAAGCTTATTTGACACTTCCCTAGCTATAAAAGCTATGGCCGTATAAAAACAGCTCGGAGACGTCTGAAGGCCACAACAAATATAACAAGGCATTGAAATTTTAGAACTATGCTTCTTTGGAGAAGAAAGTTTTCGGTAAAACCGATTCCCCGCGGTGCCTTAACACGAAATTATGTTAGAGGCAATACTCGTCCGAACCCTCGAACACAACCTAAATATTTCATGCTAAGGCATTTCAATCTTTTTGAATGCAAATAAAAATGCAAAGGAGAAATTTGAGAGCTGTGAAAGGCAAGCCTCATATGTGTGTATATATATATATATATATATAAAATCCTTTTTACATGTGCCGAATGGCCGGATACAAATTTTTATTGAGGCCAAGCAGCCATGATACACAATATTGAGCACAAAAAGGGATAAAATCAAACACAAGAGACTTGATCTCGACTGAGTCCCGCCTCGTAATCGGGGTTTCCGGGGTCTCCTCATCCTTCAGACCCGACTGAACCCTCGAAATCATCATCTTCGGGATAGGCCAAATTTCTAGCTCAGCTTAAGACATCTTGGCATCCTCAATCTCCGCAGATAAGTCAAAACCCTGAGTGTGGACTTCTTCGAGGGCCTGCTTATGGGAGTGCCACTTCATATGCTCGACCATATTTTTTGATTGGTCTTGAGCCGCCTCGGCGTCAGCCTTGTACTGAGCCACCATTTCATCAGCTTCGGCTCTGATCACGGCGGCTTTCGACCTGGCCATTTTAAGTTTCCTTGCTTGATTATCTCGATCTGAGACAATCAAACCAACCCGGGATTGAAGTTCTTCGGCCCTTTTAATTTGGATCTCGACTTTTTTCCTTTGCTGCTCTTAGCTGGTTTTCTACTGAAGTTAGTTGCGTCCGAGCTGCCTCTTTTTTCGAGGCCAGACGATCCATCTTACCCCTCCATTCATCGGCCTCAGCTTTAACCACGTCCATCTCAGTTCGAAGCTGATTGATCCAATCTAGTTTCTGCTAGACCTGCGCATTTGACCATCAATCACTGAATCAAATTCGTCATCACTCACTTCAAAAACTTTTACTTGCTCAAGCAAGTCAGCATGATCCTTCCGAGCAACCTCTAGCTCTGCACGGAGACTCTTAGCCTCCCATTCGAGCTGTTTATTGAGAAGTTTAAGGGTGTTTTTCCTCTCAATAAGTTCCTAAATCTCGGTCTCATGGAATTTGAACTCTTCCCAGTATCGGAGAAAAGCCTTGTGGTGGAGCACCGAGGCCTGCAAGCACAAAGGAAAATGTTACAATTGCTTAAAAATAAAATCTAAGTACATAATAAAGGATATCCCCAGTTACCCGATTCAACGCCTGTTGAGCTTCGTTGAACAGGCAGGGCGCCTCCACCTCGTTCATTTTGGCTTGATCTTCTTCGGTCACTAAGCACTAAAGGTAACGGGCCATCCCTACGGGGGCGGAAAGAACCCGGGCATCCTCAGGAAGGGAAAAAACAATGGTGCGTTTCCAATCAGGATATGCTCTTGGGGCAGGGAATCGATCGACCAATTTCGGACTTAAAGAAGTCCTGCTTGTTTCATAGGGTGAGCTCTTCCTCGGTATCTCTAAATCACCAAACCCAATAGCATCCTCTGTGGCCATTGAGTCCATGCCATCGAAAAAACCACGGAAAGGGTCTTTCGATCTATGAACTTTCTCGAGAGGGCGTTCTTTTGCCACTTGGGCCTCATTAAACATCGACTCTGTGAACGAAGGCAAGTCGATGATCTCAGTCGGACCAAGTGCTCCCTGCAGCGTTTTCCTCGTATCGAGGGAAGCCTCAGCTCCTACTCCCACCTCAGCTTCCCCGACTTGATGAACATCATCCTCACCGGCCCCTGGTTAGGCTCCTTACCCTTTGAATTGGGATGACACACTGGCCACTAGGTCAAGGTCTTTATCCTCTCCCTCGGACTCATCCCTCAATTGGTAGGCCATGTACGGGGACAATGATCGATCACTGGCACTTCCTTTGGGCTTACGAGCCCATATTTTCTTTGGTCTCTTCTTCTCGAAGCCCGGAGAACTCGGAGCCCCTTTCCTTTTCTTCTCTTTATCCTGCTTCGAAGCAGGGGGCTCGACGTGAGTATCATCGTCCACAGGCAGAAGCCTCATTTCGACATCCTTTGATAAACCTGGAAAAGAGAAGTGAAGCATGTTGGAAATCGACGACGTAAAAATTAGGCCGTGTGTAATTTAAAGAGAAAATCTCACCGTGAGACCGCGCCTCCCATCGGCCCTTCAAAAGCTCACGCCATGTGCGCTCGGAATAGGTATTTGGCGATACGATCCCCTCGACCCATTCCTTGAGTCGAGGAACTGCATCTGGCATTCGGGCGACAGCTGCATCATCGAAAATTGATAAGAAGAAGAACACATGGGAAATGATAAGCAAATTCCAAAAGGTAAAGGTATACTTATGCTTCATGTTCTATTTTTCAGGGAAAGGCATGTCCTCGGCCGGTATAAGGTCCGATGTTTTCACTCGAACGAATCGGCCCAACCAACCTTGGTCCCGATCCTCGTCGATGCTTGAAAACGGGGCTTTACTGGCCCGCGGGGCAAGCTTTATTAGCCCTCTCGTTAGATTCGGGGACTGTACAGGTGCATGAGGTGGTCAATGGTGAAAGGACACCCTTCGATCTTACTTACAAAAAAACGGAGGAGCATAACTATCCTCCAGAAGGAGGGATGGATTTGGCCTAGTGTCACTTGGTACCTTACAAAAGGCTATGATAACCGGATCCAAAGGTCCCAATGTAAAGGGATAAGTGTAAACGCTTAAAAACTCCCTCCACGTGAGTAGTAATCGCCTCATCGGGTGCAGGAACCATCATGCATTTGCCAACCCAGTTGCAGTCCTCTTTGACCTTATCGAGAACACTGTCGGTGATCGAACAGACATACCTCGAGACCGGTTCACACTGGCCCGGTACTGAGGATGTTTTTTCAACCTTGAAATCGGCTCCGGTTGGGCACCCCGAGGGGACAGACATTTTTAGGAGAGGTTCCGGTATTGATTCCTCGGTGGCAACAGGCGAAACATTCTCAGTCGGTTTCGAGGAAGAGGGGTTTTCTTTCTGGGGAACGGATTTTGAGGTCTTTGCCATTGCTTTTGAATAAGAAGAGTAAGAAAAAAAGATGCTGGTAAGAAGGAGATATTACTCGTAGATAGCTTATGAAGGCTTTCAGAAAACCATAAAGTAAGAGGTTTTTAAGATGAGAGTGGCGAAGTTTCTTTAAAAAACACAGAGTATTTGAATGTAAGATGAGAGTGGCGAAGTTTCTTTAATGCCTTAAAGGATGATCCGATGGGACGTTTGTACTATTCACATAACTTACGTCATGAGTCCGCCGTCATTCGTTGTAGCACGAATCAGGAGCTCGTATGGTGAGAACTTGAGGCTCATATCATTTTTTTTCATTACTCTCCGAAAAACGAGGGGACTATCTGTGTACGGTCGAAACGGGCTCGATTAATACAAGGCAGGTCGGGCTCGAAATGCGAAGGGTTGAAGATTGACCCCGCGCTTCATTGAAGCAGGACATGAGGTTAGAACGTCTGCCTTCGAGAACACCGAGCCCGTGATTTGGAACCGATCTTGACCCTGTACATGCTCGAGGGAAGATCGTCGAAACTAAATAACGGAAAGCCAGAATATCCATAATGGGTCGAGCATCGCGGCACGAGTCTTGGCACGAATCAGTGGAACCGCTTAATTAGCAAATCAGGAGATTTTTTACCTTATATAGAGTTCTACCTAAAGTAGGGTTCCCCTACTATATAAAGGGAGGTCTAGTTATTTCTGAAGACACTTTTTGATCTGATCACGGAAAATTGCAATATACTGATCTCTTTAGCGAGTACTACCTTTTTATTCTGTTTCTGACTCCGATCGTAACGTTTCTTGGCCCAAGAAATATTCAATATACAAGGCCAACACCGCCTAAATTATGTGGTTTGCATTTATTTTTTATCATTAATTTTAATTCAATTTGGTTTCTCACTTTTGTATCAAATTAGATCACATATCCTTAAAATCGCGAATAAATTCAATTGTTACCCGATTTTGAGGATAAACAGTTTCTTCATCCATTTCTTCTTTATTCTTCTTCCATTTTCCTAATTGTAGTAAGAACACCTGCTTCAATACCTTTTTTTCTTAATTTTATTTCTTCTTCTTTGAAATCTTAATTTGGGATGAGAAGGTATAAAAGAAATTTGACAATCATTCAATACAAAAGCCCTAAATTTTGGAAGGAAATCCCGAACACTTGAAAAATTCTAAATATGTAAGAATCCGTAGTATCTCATCCCATATCAGTATGTTTGAAACACAAAAAAGAATGAAAAATATTAAATAACGCTATGAAATTAATCTTTCAAGCGAACTTGAAGATCCAAAGGACAATAATTTATATGATGCATAATTAGGCTTTGTTCAATTAGTTTTCTTTAAATAATGGAACTAAATTCTGAATAGAAATGAACTCCACGTGGAATGCCACCTGGCAAATATAAAAGTTGTTTTGGGCGCGTTAAACTTATGTAGTATCTCATATTCCTTCCGGGGTATTTTATTAAGGGGTTCATTGTAATTCAGGGATAGTGAAAACCTCCCATAGTTTACGTATAAATCTCACAAAACTAGTATAGTTTAGGGGGTTTTGAGGTATTAACTCTTTATTTTTCCATTCTTTTCTTTTCTCTTGAGGTTTGGAAGGTCTACACTAAAGAAATAGCACGTGCAACTTTCCATAGAAGTTCAAGATGCTTAAGCAAGTTTGTTGGAGACGAAAATACTAACTTAACATTCAATGTTTACACTAAATTGCATTTATTTAATATAATTAAGTGATAAATTAATATGATATTATATATTAATGTAATGACTCAATTGATCGGTTGAGTTCTAGCATTTGTTCTATGATTGGAGACTTTCCATAGCTTCAGTTGGTGATTTATGATTTACCAGTATGGTTGGTTCGGATCCTGAGAGTTTCGGAAAGTGTTTTGAATAATATCGCGATCCAAAATTTCCAATCGGTCGTAATGGCGCCTAACTAACTTTCTAAGCAAGCTAAACATAACAGTAGCGAAACATGGATACTAAATTAATAGAAATGGTACAAGTCTAAAACCACAATAACACAAAATAACTGCGTTGAAATACCATAATCCCCCTGAACTAGTAAATACAGTTCATGAGCTCAAAACAGAAGTACAATTCTAGAATACAAATAGCAATGCTGTCTGAATGTAAATAACAGTGCTAAAGGAAAAGAGCTGCCAAGAATGCGGTCGAGATGCAGCTATACCTCGTCTCTCGAAAGCTAAACTCGACAACAACCGTCAGCTACTGGTGACTCGGTCCAACACCTTAATTTGCACAATTAAATGCAGAGTGTAGTATGAGTACAAGCGAAACCATGTACTCTGCAAGTATCATAACTAGCCTCGGCGAGGTAATAGAAGCAGGAATTATTAATAATACTCGCTATTCACCTGTACAGTTCATAAATCTAACAAGTATAGAACAATAATATGATCAATCTAGGAACCACAGATAAAATCACCTTAGTGCACACAATAACTTAACATACCCTGCTCTGTCAACAATCTATCATATAAAGAAGATATGCAAATAAAACAGGTAAACAACCAAGGAAATTGCAAGTAAGGAAGAAATGCAATAACCAAATCAAACACTTGCCAGTCTATCCTCATAAACACAATAACCGAACCAAAGCACTGATCAGCTTTTCTCATACCTAGTGTAAACCATCAAGAGAGAAACATGAGAGGGTAACTCTAAGGGGATGGATCCTTATCCACATGCTACATGGCGTAGTCACGTGCCATAAATATCAACCACACGGCATAGTCACGTGCCAATAATCACTATCGTACAGCGTGGTCACGTGCCAATAATCACAACCCGTACGGTGAAGTCACGTGCCAATAATCACAATCCGCACGACGTGTTCACGTGCCAATAATCATAATCCGCACGACGTGTTCACGTGCTATTAATCACCACCCGCATTACGTGTTCACGTGCTACCAGTTTAATTTATATCATACAGAAAGTAGATATACAAGATTACATATACATGATCAATGGATATCAAATTTCATACTCATAGACTGGTATAAGTGACATGCTAAGGTGTATGCATGTGCGAAGTGTGCTACCACAACTTAAATCAGGCAATTACATCATGAGATTAGCAATTATTAGGTTCAATCAGGAGATTAACCTCTATATAGTCTCAAACATGGTTTAAATAGCTCATAAAAGGGCACAAATACACAGCTTAAACCCTAGCAATCAATTCAAGGCATAACATAGCTAAATCACTATCCCGAGCATGAATAATACCCCGGTGCTCGCACATGGACTCAATCCCTCACATGTGCGTCACCCATAGCACGTAGCTATTACAAACAACTCAAGCAACTAGTGCCTCAACCAAGTTTCGGTAAGATGCTTACCTCAAGCAAGCTGTCACGACCCAAAATCCACTAGTGGTTGTGATGGCTCCTAACACTGTTGTCAGACAAGCCAACAGTGATTAGTCAATTTAATTACTCATTCTAGTACCTTAAAAATCATAATTCTTATTAATGAAATAGTGTGAAATAGAATTTGCACGAACTACAATATAGAACAACCTGTAGGAACCCCGAAAATCCGGTGTCACAAGTGCATGAGCATCAACTAGGAAATATAATAAAATACAACATCTATCTGGATTATAAGTTAGACAGAAAAATATAAATAACTCTGATGGAGACTCTATGGGCAACATATCGTAACATGAAGTGCAGCTCATGGTAAACTCCCCGAAATGGCCCCGCCTCTGCGCCCAAAGACCACTGGATATATGTGTACCTGCAAAAAACGTGCAGCAAGTATAGTATGAGTACATAAATCAACGCATACCCAGTAAGTATCTAGCCTAACCCCAGAAAAGTAGTGACGAGGGTTGACATCAATATTTACTAGTGGTCCAATAAGATAGATACAGTAGAAGTAAACAGATGTGAATTAGAGAAAATAAACAAAGTAACAAGTATAATACGTGGTATAATCCTCCTCCAGCAATAACTCAAACTCTCAGCTAGTAGCTACCTCCTCTATCAGAGTATATATACTGGACCTTACCAGATAGGTCGTCACAATTCAATTAGGGAAAGCTCACAAATATGCTAGCTTCTTGCCAATTATTACCCACGATTTCATAAGAGTATTTTATACAAATGCCGAAGCGTACGACCCGATCCATCATAACATTGCAAAACCATAGATACATCTATTTTATTGCCGAGGCGAACAACCCGCTCCCATGAGAGTGTGGTACATAAATCATGCCAGGCGTACGGCCCGATCCATCATAGTGTGCGCACTACCGAGGGTCGAACGACAAAAACCATAGATGTATCTATCTTGCCGAGGTAAACGCCCTAATCCCACTAGAATAAGAAGTTTTGACGGGTCCTTGGGCCCACTCACGATTTGACGTGTGAGTTATAAATTTTTAAGGGAAACCTTTAGGCGAGAACGCATAAGGTGGGAGAAATTCGTAAGAGGAGTACAATTAATTTCGCGGCTTATCATGAAGCCCATCAAATCTTTACAATAGCAAGTCTATTACTCTACACAGGTCTAGTCTCAACTTGCAACGTAAAATAAAGGAATTTAATAGGCAAACGACAACTCAAATAGTATAGTTATAGCATTGCGGGAACCTAAATCTATCCGGACATAACATGAATCTAGCTACGCACGGACTCTCATCACCATGTGAGTACGTATCCCTCGTGACAAGTAACACATAACAAATATATCACCTAGGTGTAGTTTCCCCCTCACTGAGTTCGACAGGAGACTTACCTCGCTCTGAAGTTTCATAACCGGCTCCAACGCCCCTCGAACACCTCAAACCAAAGCCCGTCGATCCAAAACTATTCAAACAATGTGCAAACCAATCAAAAGATACTCTAATACCCACAATTAATCAATTTAAACAAATCCCCAACTCCGCTCGAAAAGTCTATAAAATCAACCCCGGGTCCACTTGCCCGGATTCCAAAAATTTTTGAAGGTAAACTTTACCCGTAACACCACGAACTAAAATATATAACTTAATCCAAATTCCATATCCAATTTCATGGTCAAATTCCAAAAAAACCAAATTCTAAGTTTTCTACCAAAAACCCCACAATTTATACTAATTCCATATTTAAATCCTTATACAAACCATGTATTTAACTTGTAATAGGTGGGAATCACTTACCTTGTGTTTCTTGATGAAAATCTCCCTTGAAACTCTCCAAAATCGCCCCAACCAAGTGAGAAAATGAGGAAAATGAGCAAAACCCCGATTTTAAAACAAGCTGCCTAGTCGACTTTCCTTACCTGCGGTTCTAATTTTGTACAGGCATGTCCGCATCTGCGGACCCAAATGCGCATCTGCGCATCTTCTGAATTTATTTACAAGGCCTGATTCTAACACACGAACACCGTACCCGTCTGTCACGACCCAAACTGTAGGGCCATGACGGGCACCTGGGCCGTACTTGCCGAGTATCAACGTACATTTTATCTAACCTTTCTTATTACCTATAAGGGTCGACGAGATCAGTATAAATGGCAGACAACAATCCTAATCAACCAAAATTTTCTAGATAATGACATAAACATATATAATATGGCTGACAAGGCTGTCATGGAAAACTATACAACAAAAATAAATTTGCCGACAAGGCAATCCCAACTATACATGAGTCGACACCTGTCTATGAGCCTCTAAAAGAACATAAGTGCTGCAATTCATACCAAGAACACGGCAAGTCCGGAGAAGGGATCTCGCCAGTAAACGCTGAACTGGCAGCATACTATGGTGGGGGAGCTTCGTCTACCTGCCTATCAGGACCTGCAGCACCACATGCAGTGTCCGTAAATAAAAGGACGTCAGTACAAATAAGGTACTGAGTATGTAAGATAGGAAAGCATAATGTAAGAACAGTAATGTGCATAGGGATAGAAAATATACACCCTGTAACATCTGAGTGCCTCTGAGGCGACGAGAATATACAACCTGTAACATTTGAGTGCCTCTGAGGGCGACTAATCATGAAATGCCTGATGTGCATATACATATATGTCCTTTTAAAATCATCATATACATACGCCTCTATGGGCCTCATCATCATCATATCATGCCCCGACCATCATAAGGCTCGGTATCGTCATACCCAACTGATCAGTGGTTGCGCAGTAGGTGCCATACCCGGTCGACTATAGCGCGGACTCGGTAAAGTAAAATAGATGCCGATTATAGCGCGACTCAGTAGAGTAAAATAGATACCTATATATAGTTGCACAATAGGTGCCATATCCGGCTGACTATAGCGCGGCTCGGTAGAGTAAAATAGATAATGCATGCTGGACTCATTGGAATCACACTTTGAACCTTTCGGAGTGGCGTAAGGTCAAAGAAGTAACATCAACATCAATCCTCCCATTAGAGGGGAAACAATATAAGTACTACTACTTTCTAAGAGTAGAGTATCTTTGGAGGCTCGTTCATTGCATTGTGTACAATCAGAGTCGTGCAAAAGAAGGGAAGGGACAGTCTCACATACCTTGTATATACTGCCCAATCTCAAGCTATGAAAATTCCACGTCTTCTTAGTCTACAATAAGAGAAATGACACTATCATTATCGTTTAAGTGTCATAACTATTATGTATCAACCGTAACCTATGTTACGATGAAACGGATAGTACCTCCCCTATATATATGACTTCCCACAAGTTAACACAATCACCAAATAGCCCAAACAACATCAATAATAATCATATTAAGCCTCCCAAAACAGTCCACCAACCAACAACATACTAGCAAGCCTTCTGACATACATCTCACAAGTTCTAGCTTCAACGACTTAGCCGTAACTTGGATAATCTTAAATACATGTAGGTTAAGAGGTTCCTTACCTTTAAACAGGATGAACAACTTCAATTTGACCTTAAGTGACCACGAAATATCCTTCCAATGTTGCCACAAGAACAAGGAAGCAAAGCTAGCAATCAATTAGGATTTTTTGGCACTAGAATCACTTTAGAAGACTTGAAATCACCTAGGGTTGATATTAAAACTTGAGAGAGTATTTTACAGAATACAACCAACTTAAAACAACCTCCCACACGAGCTGGAACAACACAAAAATCAGCAACAACAAGAAGAACAAGAAACTTACTCGCGCCACGGGATTCCCAGCACTATATTTGTGTTGTTTGACCTTTGTTTTAATATTGGATCATGAGAGAACCTTGAGGCGTGTTTATATATATCCATATGTCTTAACCGCCTATGTGGGCCCTACCGAGAGCTGCTTGGCACAGTCTCACGAAAACGCGAATATCTCTCACCTCGGAGATCGTATTGACAAACGGTTTAATGCGTTAGAAACTAGATTCATAGACCTTGAGTTTGGTGGTTATAGAACCCCGTAATTCCAAGTAAAATGGGAGAAAAACTTAGTGACATTTTACCTAAAGTATGAGTAAAATTATGAACGTAAGTTGCGACAACTTTTGTCGACTTTTGTTTCATAACTCGTTTGACTTCAAGACTTATGAAATGGATATTATATGACTCAAATAACTTAAAACATAACCTCTTGGTAATATTAATCACATCTAGATTTACCCGAAAATACGAGTCACAACATCCTTTATTCATTTAACTTCTAGTACTTGTTTACCACTCTTATACACCCTTGTATCATTTAAGACCAATAGGACTAAATACTTATCATCTCAAATATAATATCTTCTCGGACCTATGTAGACTAACTTATAGCGTAAGCTAATGTATGCAAATATGGGTTGTAACACCCTCCCCCCTTAGGAACATTTGTCCTCGAATGTAAGGGTTTACGGGGAGTCTAACTCATCGTGGATTTCTGACGGAATGAGTTTCCTCTATAAAATGGACACTAGCGAAACTTGCAAGTAGTTAAACCCAACCTATGGACTTACAAGGCTATACAAAGCATTATAGCTACGTACATTATCCGCATATCACCATTTTGTATTAAGAAAGAGTATTCTCAAGTTATTGCTTCCTTCATAGAGGCGTTTCTCCTTCTAATACGTCCTGCATTCCCCCGACACCCTCGTTATCTTCATTCTGGAACAGGTAAGGGTATTTAGACTTCATCTCATCTTCTGCTTCCCATGTCATTTCTTCCGTATTATTGTTCCTCCACAATACTTTGACAGAAGCTACATCCTTTGTCCTCAGCTTGCGGACTTGTCGATCTAATATAGACACTGGCATTTCTTCATATGTTAGATCCTTTGTAACTTGTACATTTTTAATAGGGATGACCCGAGAAGGGTCTCCAATACATTTCCTCAACATAGATACATGGAATACCGGGTGGACAAATTCCAATTCAGATGGAAATTCTAACTCATAAGCAACCTGTCCAATTCGTCGAAGAATTTTGTACGGCCCCATATACCGCGGACTTAGTTTACCCTTCTTCCCAAAATGCATAACACCTTTCATCGGTGAGATCTTCAGGAAAACCCAACCACCAACCTAAAATTCCAGGTCACGACGTCGGACATCGGAATAAGATTTTTGCCTGCTTTGTGCCGCCTTCAGTCTCTCTTGTATCACTTTCACCTTCTCAATGGCTTGGTGAATCAAATCTGGCCCATACAATTCTGTCTCACCGACTTCGAACCATCCAACTGGTGATCTACATCTCCTCCCGTATAGTGCCTCGTACGGGGCCATTTTAATACTGGAATGGTAGCTATTATTGTAGGCGAATTCTATCAATGCCAGATGATCATCCCAGTTCCCCTTGAGATATAAAACACATGCTCGTAGCATATCTTCAAGTGTCTGAATGGTAGGTTTAGCCTGTCCATCAGTTTGCGGATGGGATGCCGTGCTGAGATTCACTTGTGTGCCTAAATCCTTCTGAAAAGACCTCCAAAAGTTAGCCGTAAATTGAGCTCCTCAGTCTGATATAATAGACACTGGCACACCATGAAGCCTAACAATCTCCTTGATATACAGCTTCGCATAATCTTCAGCTGTGTAAGTTGTCTTAACTGGTAGAAAATGGGCACATTTTGTAAGTTGATCAACTATCACCCAGATGGAGTCAAACTTATGATAAGAGCGAGGTAACCCAACAATGAAGTCCATATTAATCACCTCCCATTTCCAGGTCGGAATTTCTATATTTTGTATCAATCCACCAGGTTTCTGATGCTCAATCTTTACTTGTTTGACAATTAGGGCACTGGGCTACAAATTCTGCAATAGACTTTTTCATGTTATCCCACCAATACTGCTCCTTAATGTCATGATACATCTTTGTTGAACCGGGATGGATGGAATATCGGGACTGATGAATCTCAATCATAATTTTGTCTCGTAACCCTGCTACATTAGGCACACATAATCGGCCCTGATATCTTAGTGCCCCATCTCCTCCAATCTTAAAAGCCGTAATTTTACACTGCTGAACACTCTCTCAATCGTACTAAGGTAGGATCTTCATATTGCCGTGCTTTTACCTCGGTTACCAAAGATGATTATGACGTATTCTGTATAGTAACACCTCCGTCATCAGAGTCTAACAATCTGATTCTCATATTGGCTAGCCGATGAAGCTCTATAGTCAACCCCTATCTACTTGCCTAAATGTGTACTAGGCTTCCCATTGACTTACGACTGAGAGCGTCTGCCACAATATTGGCTTTACCGGGATGGTACAATATCTCGACATTGTAATCTTTCAGTAATTTAAGCCAACGCCTGTCACGACCCGGATTTCCCACCCTCGGGCGTCGTGATGGCGCCTACTAGTGAAAGCTAGGCAAGCCAGTCAATCGAACTAATTACCACGTTTCTATTTACGAATTCATTACATCACAAATGCATCAACTGAACAACAGTAATTCCACAAGCGAAATAAACACAAAGTTAATACTTTACACAGCTATCGCCGACAAACTATCCACAACGGTCTACCCAAGATCTGGTGTCACAGTTTCACAGACTAATTAAGAGTACTACAAATAGGGTCTGAAGAATATAACAAAATGCTGTTTCTTGACTACATAGAAGAAACAGATACAAGAAATGGACAGGGGACTCCAAGATCCGCGGACGTCTGCGGAACTACCTTGGGTCGCCTGAAAATCAATGGCTGGAAGCTTCCTACTGTTCGTAGCCTACGGCACTGAGATCTGCACAAAAGAGTGCAGAGTGTAGTATCAGCACAACCGACCCCATGTGCAGGTAAGTGCCTGGCCTAACCCCGGCAAGGTAGTGACGAGGCTAGGACCAGACTCCAGATAAACCAGTGCAATTTTAAGCATATATGTATCTACAACAGAAGATAAAATACATAAACAATTTAAACGGGGAAAAGAAAAACATACGTCGGAATAGCAGGCAGATAAAACGAAACGAATCATCAATGAATAAGAAAGATAACTGCAATTCAGTCTTTAACACAATGAAATGTATTGCAATCCACCCTTTTCCTCCAGTAACCTCTTGTTGCAGGCGTGCAACCCGTTCCCACTTACAGTAACCTCTTGTGGCAGGCGTGCCACCCGCTCCCACATACAATATATATACTGTTGTAGGCGTACCA
>MCJB01007558.1:36061-110304 GCA_002018475.1 Nicotiana obtusifolia | reverse complement strand
TTTATGGATGCTCACGAACTTCAAGTGGACACAATCGAGGCTAACGAGCTACAATTTGGTAGGGTGCCTTAACTCAGCTGAAATCTTGGTACAATTTGCATCAATTTGAGCTGGGTCTTGGGGTTAGAGAGTGGGGTTTGAAAAGGGAATGGTTCTACGATTATTTTTCAGCTTAAATTGGGGCCATTCCCGGCAAGTTACAGCTGGTTCTTGGTGGGTTTAAGTGGGGAAAGCTGGGCTGGTAAATGAGAGGTTGATGACTATATTTTGGATATGTTTTCACGGATTTTGGGGTTGTTTCAAGGTGATTTTGGAGGTTGATTTGTTGGGGTTTGGGGGGTGTTTTGGAGAGGTTTCTGAGGTAATTGACGAAATAAGGGGGTTTTTTGCATGGTAGGGTTCCTAGTTCCTATTTATAGTGGGTCAAAATTCGGAACAAAATAAAAGTTTAGGTGTCCAGAATGCGATTGCATTCTGGTCGCAAACTCAACATACAGTCCGCATTTGGACCGCATTTCTGACATGGAATTTGGCCCAAAACTCTGCCTCATTCTGCGATCTCACTGTGGGATTTGCGGTCCGCATTTTAGAAATGCGGTCCGCATTTCTCACTGCATTTCTCACCTAAAACTTGTCCAGTTCTCTGTTCCAATCTGCGATACAGGCAGCGCAATTTGTGGTCCGCATTCTTGAAATGCGGTCCGCATTTCAGACAATATTTCTGACATGAACTTTTGCCCAGAAATCTGTCCAAGTATGCGACGCCCATGTAAGATATGTGGTTCGCATATCTGAAATGCGACCGCATATCCTGCATTAGTTACCTTTTTAAACTCTTTTCTTAATTAATAGATCTTATAACTCATACCTCGCAAGAAAGTTAAAATTGCAAAATTACAAAGAGGGATTTGCACTTAAAACAAGCCAATTCCAAACAATAGTATCTTATGCGTTTCTACAACACATCGGGCCGTTACAACGCTGCTGTCTGAAATTCAACTCCTTCTGCTTGAAGATGTATTGCAAACTCTTGTGATCTGTGGAGATGTCAACATGGACACCGTATAAGTAGTGCCACCATATCTTCAAAGCATATATCACTGCAACCAATTCCAAATCATGAGTTGGGAAATTATTTTCATGCTTCTTTAATTGTCTTGATGCATAAGCAATCACCTTCCCATATTGCATCAATACGCACCCCAAACCTACACCTGAAGCATCACAATATACCACATACCCTTCTATTCCTTCTGGGAGAGTAAGCACTGGCGCGGAGGTCAACCGATTCTTTAGCTCCTGGAAACTACGTTCACAAGCGTCGGACCATTGGAACTTGGTAGCTTTCCGTGTCAACTTAGTCAATGGTGCTGATATAGAGGAAAACCCTTCTGCAAACCTCCTATAATATCCTGCTAGCCCTAGAAAACCGCGGACTTTTGACGGTGTTGTAGGTCTTGGCCAATTTTTCACTGCATCGATCTTTTGATTGTCAACACTAATACCCTCGTCAGATATCACATGGCCAAGGAATGCTACTGAGTTTAGCCAGAATTCACATTTGGAGAGCTTAGCATACAACTTATGATCCCGAAGGGTCTGTAATACTATCCGCAAGTGGCCCGTATGTTCTGTCTCTGAACGAGAATACACCAGAATGTCATCAATGAATACAATCACGAACACATCGAGATAGGACCTGAATACACTATTCCTGAGATCCATAAAAGCTGCTGGGGCAATTGTTAGCTCGAACGACATTACCAAGAACTCAAAATGCCCATATCTTGTCCGGAAGGCTGTTTTTGGAATATCTTTCTCCTTGACCCTCACCTGATGATACCCTAAACGTAAGTCGATCTTTGAAAAATACTTGGCACCCTGGATTTGGTCAAACAGGTTGTCAATCTTTGGAAGTGGATATTTGTTCTTTATAGTAAACTTATTCAACTGTCGATAATCGATACACATCCTTAACGACCCGTCTTGTTTTCGCACGAACAAGAATGGCGCACCCCAAGGTGAAGTGCTAGGCCTAATGAAACCCTTATCCAGCAAGTCTTTCAACTGTGCCTTCAACTCTTGCAACTCTGCCGGAGCCATCCTGTATGGAGGGATAGAGATCGGTTGAGTGTCAGGCAACACATCAATGCTAAACTCTATCTCCCTTTCAGGAGGAAGACCTGGGAGTTCATCTGGGAAAACGTCTGGAAATTCATTGACCACGGGGATTGATTGTAGAGTAGGCGGCTTCACCTCCGCATCCCTAACGCGAACGAGATGATAAATGTAACCCTTTGAGATCATCTTCCTTGCCTTAAGATAGGAAATAAACATACCTTTCGGGGTAACAATTTTCCCCTTCCATTCGATGACGGGTTCACCAGGAAACTGAAACCTAACCATCTTCGTACAAAAATCAACATTTGCATAGCATGAGGCCAACCAGTCCATTCCCATTATCACATTGAAATCAACAATTTCTAACTCAAATAAATTCGCCGAGGTTTGACGACTACAGATCATCACTGTACAACCTCTATATACCCTTCTAGCAATCACTGATTCTCCTATCGGAGTAGATACCGCAAGTGGTTTACTTATTAATTCAGGTTTGACGCCAAACTTATTAGCCACAAAGGGTGTAACATATGATAATGTAGATCCCGGACCAATCAACGCATATACATCATAAGAAAACACAGACAATATACCTGTAACAACATCCGGAGATGGCTCGAGATCCTGTCAACCTACTAGAGCATATGTTCGATTTTGAGTACCACTTGAACTCGGCACTGCACCTCTACCTCTACTACGACCTGTCGACTGCTGAAAACCCTGTGCTGGAGGTCGAATTGATAAGGAAGAACCAGCCACAGATCCAGTCGGCTGAGCCATACCACCACCTCCTCTGTTAGGACAATCCTACCTCATATGGCCAGGCTGTCCGCAAGAATAGCTTGCATCGGAACCTCGACGGCACAGTCCAAAGTGGGCCTTGCCGCAATGATCACAATGAGGTGTTGGGGGTCTCGTCTGACTAGTATCCCTATGATATTGAGAGCCTGATGCCCGCGAACTCTGGCCTGAACCAGAATAGGTAAATTGATCATACTGAGGCCTCTGAAAGCGTGGAGGAGCACTAGCTACAGATGGTGCCAAACTCCTCGAAGATTGGGGCCTGACACTACCTCTGAAGTCACCAGAATACCCTGCAAATCTCGCCCTCTTATACTGGACCCTATCCTGCTCCCTTTCTGCTCTTTGCTGGCGCTTACGATCCTCTAGTGTCTGGGCATAAGCCTGAATACGGGAAATATCCCATGCCCTCTATCAAGGAGGCTGTCGTGCACTCATTTATCAGATGTGGTCCCAATACTTTCACGAACAGGTGCACCCTATCGCTCATCTCGGCCACTATATGGGGAGCATACCTTGCTAAAGAATCAAATTGCAAACTATACTCCAGCACACTCATATTACCCTGTCGAAGGTTCAAGAACTTATCAGCTCTAGCTTGTCGTATCTCAACTGGCAAGTAGTGTCGAAGAAATGCCTCAGAAAATTCCTTCCACACAGGTGGGGGAGTGTTCGGACCCCTGGATCTCTCCCAAATATCATACCAGAAAACTGCTAAATCCCGTAACCAATAAGAAGCCAACTCTACTGCCTCCGTATCACTAGCGTGCATAACCCGCAGTGTACGATGAACCTGATCAATAAAAGTCCGCGGGTCGGGTCTTACCCAGTAAACACTGGGGGATCCAAATTAATAAAATCACGAACTCTCGCACTAACTGGTTTATCAGCAGCACCGGTATTCTGCCTCTGAGCCTGAGTAGCTACAAGGCTAGTCAACAACTGTATCGCACTTCGCTTATCCTGGTTTGTAGTACTAGATGGAGGAGCTGGAGATGTTGGGAGCCTTCTAATATCCTCTGGAGGAGAAGGAGTAAATGAGGTCTGAGACGAAATCCCACTATGAGGCTCACTTTGGCCTTCTCGGGCGAGAGGCACCTGACTGGTACCCTCTCCTGCAACTGTATCAAGGCGTCTACTAATCACTTTCTTCCTAGTCCTGGGTGTCTCTGAAAAGAACATGGTGAATAATAGAGATGAATACATACGATTCAGCTCTTCGAACGATCTAGATCCAGGAAAAAAGGTAACAACCCTAAATGTCTTGCAGCCTCCTGATTATAAATGTGGCACGCTACACATCCATAATCAAGACTCTACTAGACACGGCTCATAGACAACCCCTAGGACAGACCTGCTCTGATGCCAAGTTTGTCACGACCCAAACGGGAGGGCCATGACGGGCACCCGGGCCTTACTTTCCGAGTACTAATGTACATTTTATCTAACCTTTCTTATTACCTATAAGAGCCGACGAGATCAGTATAAATGGCTGACAACAATCCTAATCAACCAAAATTTTCCAGATAATGACATAAACATATATAACATGGCCGACAAGGCTGTCATGAAAAACTATACAACAAAAATAAATTTGCCGAATAGGCAATCCCAACTATACATGAGTCGGCACCTGTCTGTGAGCCTCTAAAAGAACATAAGTGCTGCAATGCATACCAAGACCATGACAAGTCTGGAGAAGGGATCTCGCCAATAAACGCTGAACAACAGCCTACTATGGTGGGGGAGCTTCGTCTACCTGCCTATCAGGACCTGCAGCATGACATGCAGTGTCCGCAAATAAAAGGACGTCGGTACAAATAAGGTACTGAGTATGTAAGATAGGAAAGCGTAATGTAAGAACAGTAATGTGCATAGGGATAGAAAATATACACCCTATAACATCTGAGTGCCTCTGAGGGCGACGAGAATATACAACCTGTAACATTTGAGTGCCTCTGAGGGCGACTAATCATGAAATGCCTGATGTGCATATACATATATGTCCTTTTAAAATCATCATATACATACGCCTCTGTGGGCCTCATCATCATCATATCATGCCCCGACCATCATAAGGCTGGGTATCGTCATACCCAACTGATCAGTGGTTGCACAGTAGGTGCCATACCCGGTCGACTGTAGCGCGAACTCGGTAGAGTAAAATAGATGCCAATTATAGCGTGACTCAGTAGAGTAAAATAGATACCTATATATAGTTGCACAATAGGTGCCATACCCGGCTGACTATAGCGCGACTTGGTAGAGTAAAATAGATAATGCATGCTGGACTCATTGGAATCACACTTTGAACCTTTCGGAGTGGCATAAGGTCAAAGAAGTAACATCAACATCAATCCTCCCATTAGAGGGGAAACAATATAAGTACTACTACTTTCTAAGAGTAGAGTATCTTTGGAGGCTCGTTCATTGCATTGTGTACAATCAGAGTCGTGCAAAAGAAGGGAAGGGACAGTCTCACATACCTTGTATATACTGCCCAATCTCAAGCTATGAAAATGCCACGTCTCCTTAGTCTACAATAAGAGAAATGACACTATCGTTATTGTTTAAGCGTCGTAACTATTATGTATCAACCGTAACCTATGTTACGATGAAACAGATAGCACCTCCCCTATATATATGACTTCCCACAAGTTAACACAATCACCAAACAGCCCAAAAAACATCAATAATAATCATATTAAGCCTCCCAAAACAGTCCACCAACCAACAACATACTAGCAGGCCTTCTGACATACATCTCACAAGTTCTAGCTTCAACGACTTAGCCGTAACTTGGATAATCTTAAATACATGTAGGGTAAGAGGTTCCTTACCTTTAAAAAGGATGAAAAACTTCAATTTGACCTTAAGTGACCACGAAATATCCCTCCAATGCTGCCACAAGAACAAGGAAGCGAAGATAGCAATCAATTAGGGTTTTTTGGCACTAGAATCACTTTAGAAGACTTGAAATCACCTAGGGTTGATATTAAAACTTGAGAGAGTATTTTACAGAACACAACCAACTTAAAACAACCTCCCACATGATCTGGAACAACACAAAAATCATCAACAACAAGAAGAACAAGAAACTTACTCGCGCCACGGGATTCCCGACAGTTGATTTGTGTTGTTTGCCCTTTGTTTTAGTCTTGGATCATGAGAGAACCTTGAGAGAGTGTTCTTTGGGTTCTATGGTCTGAATATACTGAAAACTAATGACTTAAAATGGGGTTCAGGCGTGTTTATATATATCCATAAGTCTTAACCGCCTATGTGGGCCCCACCGAGAGCTGTTTGGCGCGGTCTCGCGAAAACGTGAATATCTCTCACCTCGGAGATCGTATCGACAAACGGTTTAATGCGTTAAAAACTAGACTCATAGACCTTGAGTTTGGTGGTTATATCACCCCGTAATTCCAAGTAAATTGGGAGAAAAGATTGGTGACATTTGACCTAAAGTATGAGTAAAATTATGAACGTAAGTTGCGACAACTTTTGTTCGACTTTTGTTTCATAACTCGTTTGACTTCAAGACTTATGAAATGGATATTATATGACTCAAATACCTTAAAACATAAACTCTTGGTAATATTAATCACCTCTAGATTTACCCGAAAATACGAGTCACAACATCCTTGATTCGTTTAACTTCTAGTACTTGTTAACCACTCTTATACACCCTTGTATCATTTAAGACCAACAGGACTAAATTCTTATCATCTCAAATATAATCTCTTCTCGGACCTACGTAGACTAACTTATGACATATGCTAACGTATGCAAATGTGGGTTGTAACACAATCACCACACACTGTACCAAAACACGATCATGCACCTTTGCTGAAATCACACCATGCGCCACACAAGTCGGTTGTCCATAATAACATCCCCCACCGCAATAGCTGAAATTTCACGAATCCAATGCCTGCTATACATCTCATGACGCATATAAATCCTGTCCCAAATCTCGCAATACTGCCATGACGAAAAAGACGTGTAGAAACTCATAACCACCTGCCGAATCATTAATTCATGGAGTCTCTCCTCCTGACAAGAACCATTACCTCATTATGAACTGAATAACGATATTTTCTCTCTAAGGTACCTTATATAAATCTGATTGCACTAATTTCAGGTCTAAAAATATCGTCTCACCCAGTACAAGCCACTCAGGTAATAAGCTGCCTCAAACACGGACTCAGATCTCATATGATGCCATCAATGCGCCGACAAGCTACAACTCGAATATGACACATAAGGAGGAACGAACTCTAGAAAAGAATTATCTAGCCCGCGCAACGATTAAAATAGTCCAACAGATGTTATGAACCCTTCTTAGAGGATGAGAAACAAAATATGCAGGAATAGATATAAGGAACCGTACTCAACATAACACCGTTGCGGCGTGCAACCCGATCCAAACATGATACCGTTGCAGCGTGCGACCCGATCCGAATAACGTAGCCGTGGCAGTGTTCCACCCGATCCACTCATATCAATAAATAAGGACATACTCATCAAGACATAATGCATCTACCTACGGAATACCGAATATCGGCCATAAGCACGGTAAGTGCAAAAATACAACTCTGTGGAGACGGATAGCGCCATACGCTACAAAACCCAAGCATAACTAAGGTGCGATAAATGATCTACATCTCGAGAGCCGTCCTGCTCATATGACACCACAAGCTACACGGGACCTCAACACATGTGCGAATAATCAAGCCGTCTCAATCCGGCACAACCCCCACATACCACAGGAATAGAGCGCCTTCCAGGCATAAACCCTCACATTAACGATAGTACCAAAAATCTACGTACTTGGTCTCGATCTTTAACAATAAAGTGACTAGCATGTCACACTCATAGAATTTCCCCGTGGGGTACGCTCTCACGACCTTCAGCCCAGGTAGCCAAGTGCGCATATCCATACCACCAGCTGTACTAATTCTGTAAAGCAGATCAAGAATCCGCAAATCAATACACAATGCTCCTTCCAAAGAACACCATTCCTAGGCGACACTAGGATAATGTCAGCTTACTTTGAACATCTAATTCTTCCTGGCTCATCCGAGCTCATGACTTTCTTGCCAACACCGAACCGCAACCCCGATCTTCAACTTTCAAATTCCCATGCCACTCATTGAACCTATCATGTCTCTATGCGAGAATACACGAATTCATCATAACCCCTGAACTACTAGTAGAATAACACTTCATTGGCTAGAAACCTTTCGCTTAGCTCATTTCTAAAGAACCAATGCAACACACAACTGAATTCCCAAGCCGCAGAAAATACAAACCTCAAGTCGTGATCTAAATCGTCATGACTCTTCCAGAGTCCATTTACACAACAAGGCCATTCGAATCAAATACCTCCCAAATCAATCAAGTTATGGTGGCTGTTGAGCCCGTACGTACAACCACAAACCACCTGTATAACTTCAAACAACGAAAGGACTGATCCTTGCCATAATCATGCTGATTCAGGCATTACTAACCGACCCAACTTCTTTCAATTTACCCTTTACCTAACTTAGAAATATGATAGCTCCATTCACAACATAACGAACTCAATCCGCACTCATCCCGAGCGACCCGCATTACGAGACCACATTGTCCCAATACTCATGAGCCAACTCATACCTCCTTATGCACCCAATGGCATCTCCAACTGGTGCACCTATACTGCAAGACCTTCCGCGAGTCCGAAGCTATTTTTTCCTTTCCTCTAATACTGCACTTTAATTCTTGAGCACTAGGACTGTTGTCGAGTCACCTACTCTGACCTGGTCCCCAATATAACCAACTCTAACGCTTTACTAGCACATGAACAGCCTCTCGAAGAAGCAACCGGCTGAACTCTTTTCCTTGTACATCACATCCACAAAAGCATAAGCTCCGAGTCTTCCCAAAAACCTAAACATGCTTCGATAAAGTCGAATGTAGCACACACCATCAAGTTCTTTGCTGAAGTACCCCTGAGATTTTCTTTCCTTAGTAGTAATAACCCACCAACGCACCGATAACCGGATACCGCACAAGCAGACGACCACATGATCCAATTGTAAATGGTGGGGCTCCCCCACTTAGCTTTAAGATACCATCACATAATGTAGAGCCCACAAAGATTCCTCTTTCTCATTACCATGATCTCGCACCGTTAACCCGCCAGACTTCTCGAAGTCTTTTGTTAAGCTTTTCATGAACATCCTGAATCACCAGTCACAGTCACACACCCGAATTCTTACCTGGTAGAAAGTAATATTCCTCGCAGAAGCCTCATCAACATCACACCACCACTAACCTTCTCACAGGAGATAACCCACCTGTGGAATTCCTTACCGATATCTTCCAATGACGCTGCACTGGGTACATCTACCACGTAATCAGTTAATTCTTCTAAGCTGATGCTCGCCCACCAGCTGTATAAGTGTGCTCCTTCCCTGTTGACATCAATTGAAAGTTCAACAATAACTTCCGAACTCAAGTCATATTGCACCTGAAACGATAATCGGGTCTTCACACCCCTCTTCATTTCGAACAACTCCTTTCTGCCATATTCAATCTTTCTTCGTACAGTAACCATCACTCCAAATAAAATTCGTTGGCCAAATCACCTTCCATCACGATTCCCAAACCGTTCTACACTTCCTCAAGGCTTGCGATTATCCTACCACAGAATCCATATACTAATCTGCCACTCTTACTTCGGTTAAACCATCTCATTTAAGCAACTTCTCAACCTCTGCTTCTCATACTTGACCTGCTAGTACTTCAACCACCGCGAAACACTTGTCACCATGTCTTCCCTCCTACTTTGGTGCCCAAATGTTGCATCAAACCAAAATGCATCTATGTAGCACCTGAACTAATAAAATGTTACCGACTCTAAGCCTTTTCGAAGATCATCTCTCTCGAGCCATCAACATTAGAAATACAAATTCGATTTTGAACCGCTGCACACCGCTATCGCTGACAACCGCCCCTCCGGCACCATTTCACAACACCCTGTCCTGAGGAAAAATCAAATATGACCATAACACCGGCAAATCGTGATGCGTTCAAACAAGGACGACGACACTGCATCACAATGAAAGTTCCACCACGCTCGAAAATATCAAGTCTCATTACTTTATCGACAAAACATGGACATCTATAGTCCGATTGCCTTTCCTCCGCTAGAATTACATGCTGAACCCTTAATCATGCACTGAGAAAATCCTCTCTTCAAGCCATTCATTGCCTCAACACATAAACGAGCACCTTACCATTACACCAACATTATGTGTTGACAATGCATAGACATCGTAGCAAACCGTGCACAGTCTCGAAACCATAGAGAATACAGATACTGTGCTGGAACAAAAGAACATCCTTCCGCAAGGCGACGACAATAGTAAGCCCGAACACGTAGGGAGAAACATCCTGCACCAAGTCTGCGGTACCACTACAACTCCTCGATGCTAAATTGATAACAAGCACTTCGCGTCGCATAAGATTGAGTAGGAAGGAAATAAAGGGACAAGCCTCAAATCGCACGATGAGGAAATCAAGAAGAGAAGATGCTTCTAATGGCCCTGTAGCCTCTCAAAGAGAAGAACATACGTCTCTGTACCGATCTTGCAAGACTCTACTACTCTGGTTCATGACTTGTGAGACCTAAGTGAACTTAACGCTCTGATACCAAGCTGTCACGATCCAAAATCCACTAGTGGTCGTGATAGAGCCTAACACCGCCGTCAGGCAATTTCCAACAGTGATTAGTCAATTTAATTACTCATTCTAGTACCTTAAAAATCATAATTCTTATTAATGAAATAGTGTGAAATAGAATTTGCACGAACTACAATATAGAACAACCTGTAGGAACCCCTAAAAGCTGGTATCACAAGTGCATGAACATCAACTAGGAAATATAATAAAATACAACATCTGTCTGGATTACAAGTTAGACAGAAAAATATAAATAACTTTGATGGAGACTCTATGGGCAACAGATCGTAACATGAAGTGCAACTCATGGTAAAGTCCCCGAAATGGCCGCGCCTCTACGCCCAAAGACCACCGGATATATGTGTACCTGCACAAAACGTGCAGCAAGTATAGTATGAGTACGTAAATCAACGCGTACCCAATAAGTATCTAGCCTAACCCCAGAGAAGTAGTGACGAGGGTTTGACATCAATATTTACTAGTGGTCCAATAAGATAGATACAGTAGAAGTAAACAGAGGTGAATTAGAGAAGATAAACAAAGTAACAAGTATAATACGTGGTATTATCCTCCTCTCAGCAATAACTCAAACTCTCAGCTAGTAGCTACCTCCTCTATCAAAGTATATATACTGGACCTTACCAGACAGGTCGTCACAGTTCAATCATGGAAAGCTCACAGATATGCTGGCTTCTTGCCAATTATTACGCACGATTTCATAAGAGTATCTTATACAAATCCCAAGGCGGACAACCCGATCCATCATAACATTGAAAAACCATCGATACATCTATTTTATTGCCAAGGCGAACAACCCGCTCCCATGAGAGTGTGGTACATAAATCCTGCCCAGGCGTACGACCCGATCCATCGTAGTGTGCGCACTGCCTAGAGTCGAATGACACAAACCATAGATGTATCTATCTTGCCGAGGTGAAAGCCCCAATCCCATTAGAATAAGAATTTTTAATGGGTCCTTGGCCCTACTCACGATTTGACGTGTGAGTTATAAAGTTTTAGGGAAACCTTTCGGTGAGAACGCATAAGGTGGGAGAAATTCGTAAGAGGAGTACAATTAAATCCGCTGCTTATCATGAAACCCGTCAAATCTCTACAATAGCAAGTCTATCACTCTACACAGGTCTAGTCTCAAGTCGCAACGTAAAATAAAGGAATTTAATAGGCAAGCGACAACTCAAATAGTACAGTTATAGCATGGCAGGAACCTAAGTCTACCTGGACATAACATGAATCTAGCTACACACGGACTCTCGTCACCTGGTGCGTACGTAGCCCCCACAACAAGTAACAGATAACAAATACATCACCTAGGGATAGTTTCCTCCTCACAGAGTTAGACAGGAGACTTACCTCGCTCCGAAGTTCCATAACTAGCTCCAACGCTCCTTAAACACCTCAAACCAAAGCCCGTCGATCCAAAACTATTCAAACAATATGCAAACCAATCAAAAGATACTCTAATACCCAATTAATCAATTTAAACAAATCCCCAACTCCACTCAAAAAGTCTATAAAATCAACCGCCGGGCCCACGTTCTCGGATCCTGAAACTTTTCGAAGGTAGACTTTACCCATAACACCATGAACTAAAATATATAACTTATTCCAAATTCTAATCCAATTTCCTGGTCAAATTCCAAAAATACTAAATTTTAGGTTTTCTATCAAAAACCCCATAAGTTCTACTAATTTCCATGTTTAAATCCTTATACAAACCATGTAATTAACTTGTAATAGGTGGGAATCACTTACCTTGTGTTACTTGATGAAAATCTCCCCTTGAAGCTCTCCAAAATCGCCCCAACCAAGTGAGAAAATGAGGGAAATGAGCAAAACCCCAATTTTTAAACAATTTGCCCAGCCGACTTTCTGCACCTGCGACTCCGCACCTGCGGAATTTGCATTGCAGGTGGGGTTCTAACTTAGTCCAGGCACGTCCACATCTGCGGACCCACTGTGTATCTACGCTTCTGCTTCTGCGGCCAAGGGGCGCTTCTGCGCATGCGCTCCTGCTGACCGTGTCCGCTTCTACGATCAACAGGCCTCCCAAGCGTTTCCGCTTCTATGCTCCTTCCTCCGCAGAAGTGACTCCGCTTCTGCGGTCTTCGCGTCGCACCTGCGACCACAGGACACCTTCTCCAGGTCCGCTTCTGCGCCCAAATGCTCGTTTCTGTGGGGCCATGATTGCATTTGCGGGCTCAGCTGGACAGTCCCAATTCTGCTTCTGCAACTTGAAGGCTGCTTCTGCGGTGTCGCACTTGTTGCTAAAAATGCGCAGGTGCGATTGCACCAGATGCAGCAAAGCTTCAGCTATGCTCCAAGTCCAATTTTGTATGTTAACCACCCGAAGTCCACCCAAAGCCCCCGATACCTCGACCAAATATACCAAACAGTCTTAAAAAATCATACGAACTTAGTCGAGCCTTTAAATCACATCAAACAACGCTAAAAATAAGAATCGCCCATCGATTCAAGCCTAATGAACTTTAAAACTTCATACTTCTACATCTGATGCTGAAACCTATCAAATCAAGTCCGATTGACCTCAAATTTTGCACACAAGTCCTAACTGACATTACGGACCTACTCCAACTTTCAAAATTCGGAATCTGACACCGATATCAAAAAGTCCACTCCTGGTGAATCTCCCCAATAATCATCCAATTTCCAATTTCCGCCAATTGACGCAGAAATAACCTACGGGCCTCCAAATCAACATCTGGGCACACTCCTAAGACCAAAATCATCATATGAACCCGTTGGAACCTTCAAATCTCAATTCCGAGGTCGTTTACTCAAAAATAAAATCTTAGTCAATTCTTCCAACTTAAATCTTTCGACATTAGAATTTTCTTCCCAAATCAATCCTGAACTTTTCAAAATTCAATTCCGACCACACGTACAAGTCATAATACCTGAAATGAAGCTACTCAATGCCTCAAACCTCCGAACAACGTGCTAGAGCTCAAAACGATCGATCGTCGTTACACAAGCTAAATCAATACTTTAACAAGCCCTTCCCATGTGAGTCAACCTCTGGACGGCTCGAATCTAGCCAAAATAAATTAATATCACCAATAAAAGCTAAGATCTTGGTTCAGTTATGCAAAGTCAACCCAAAAGGTCAACCAGTGCTTGAACCCCGAAACCTGACAAAACTCAAAAATTTTGAATACCCATTCCAATACGAGTCCAAAATATGTGTTTCATTCAAATATGACCTCAAATCGACCCTCAGATCATCAATTTTTTACTTTAGAATTTTTTTTTCTGAAATTCCCAATTTCTTCACTTAGATTCGTCAATCAATCGCTAAAATCAAGGTTGGAATCATAAATAATAAATAAACCCGAGGCAAACATACTTATTCCAATCCAAATCGTAAAAATTTCCTCCAAAATCGCCCAAATCCGAGCTCTATTGTTCAAATGTGATAAAATCATCAAAACCCTCGAAATAGAGTACATAAATGATCTGCTCAGGCATACACATCACGATTGCGAAGACAAATCCCACGCCCAGCTGCTGACCCTTCTACGCGAATGTGAGGACACCCTCACAAACGAGATGCTCAAACCTGTTAGGCCTACGGGAACGCAAAGACCAACGCGTGACATCACCCTTGGCCGACCTTCCTCTACACGAAAGCGACTCCCAGGTGTCGAACGCGAAGGCTACAGCCTCTCATGCTGCGTGAACACGAGGATATCTTCTCGAACGCGAAGAACAAATACCACCTTCCACTAAAATACCCTTCTCGAACGCAATGCACCATCCGCGATCGCGAAGCGCACCGGAACATCAGAAATAAGCAGTTCCAAAACAAAGAAAAAATGGTCTGAAACACACCGGAGGCCATCGAGACCCCGTCCAATCACACCAACCAATCCTAAAATGTAATGCTTACCTACTCGAGGCCCCAAATCACACCAGAAAATATCACAATCACAAATTGCACCTCAATTCAAGCCTAAGGAACTAATCCAAGTTTCCAAATTTAAAACTTACGCCGAAACATGCCTAAACAACTCTGAATGACCTCAAATTTTGCATGCAAGTGCTAATGACACAATGGACCCGTTCCAACTCCCAGAACCAAAATTCGAACCCGATATCAACAAAGTCTACTATCAGTCAAACCTATTAACCTTCCGAACTTTCAACCTTCCAGCTTTCGCCAATTCAAGCCAAAATGACCCAGGAACCTCCAAATCCAAATTCAAACATACGCCGAAGTCCAAAATCACCATATGAAGATATTAAAACCATCAAAATATCATTCCGAAGTCGTCTACACAAATGTCAAACTCTGATAAACTCTTACAACTTAAGCCTTCAACCAAGGAACTAAGTGTCCCAATTCAATCCAAAAATTCCCCGAAACTAAACCAACCACATCCACAAGTCACGTAACCATAAATACACATACGTAAAGTATCAAATAGGGGAAACATGATAAAATACAAAATGATCTGCCGGGTCGTCACGGATAAACGGACTCGGAATCATGATCTAAAAGTTCTTATAGGTTTGTATGATTATTTTGGACTTACATGTATGCTTGGATTAGGAGCCTGGGGACTCGGGTGCGATTCGACACTATTACATAAAAATTAAAAGTGTAAGGTTCATAAATTTGACTTGAGAGTTGACTTTGCATTGTAACACTTCTATGAGTCTTTGGACAAGTTCATACAGGGTATTAACTTGTTGGGATAGTTTTGAAGGGACTCGAGGGACTCAGGAAAATTTCGGCGTATTTCGAGCACCTTTTTGCATTTGGCCTCATTTCACACGAGTATTTCTCCAGAAATTTAAATCATTTGTCATTCTAATATATCAGTACAAATAGTTACGACCGTTTTAGTAAAAATGACAATACTGTTATATTTGAAAGTTTATTGCACTTGTGTATATAAACTCATTTAATACAAAGTTTGTTTTTATTATTTTGATAGTTAGGGAGCTCGGATTGAGGTAATATTTGAGAATAATTTTGTTTAATTTATTGGGATAAGTAATCCTAACTTGAATCTATGGTGTATACATGAATCTATCACTAGATCAACATCAAAACATGAATTTGAATAAGAAAAATTGGACTTTTTGTCCAAAACTTAAGAAAGTGTATTTTATGATTTTGAATACTATCTTGGACTCGAATTTAGAAACAAATCATATATTTGGACTCAGGAGATTATGGTTCATCAAAAGTCTTAGTCTCGGGTTTTGATTGGGCTCGAGTTGACTTTTTGTTGACTTTTGAGATTTTTGATAAAGATTAAATCGTTTTCATGTGGGATAATTTTATAGCATTATTTGACCTTTTTGAGTATTCCTTGGCTAGATTTTGGGTATTTAAAGGTTGGGAATAGAGGAAAAGACAATTTTGAAGAATATAGTTAGCTTGGGATGAAGGTAAGTATCTTGCTTAACCTCGACTTGAGGAGATATTTTTTAAAATGGACTTATGTGCTATATTCTATGTGTTTGGGGGTGACGTATATGCGAGGTGACGAACGTATATGTGAATGTCGAGGTTGTGCTATGCTTTGGGTATATTTTAGGCTATTTTGTACCTTATTTGGTATATGCTTCACTTTGTATGCTTTAGTTGATTTACTTGTGTCATGACTCTTTGAATTTCACATGCTAGTATCATGTTATATGCATCTCTTTAATGCTAGTTTAATATGATAGAATATTATATATAGCATGACTTGTTATTGTATGATTACTTGGGAATCTTATTCATGCTGGAATAATATTATAGGCATCTTTCACATGCTAGTTTAATATCATGGATTTCATGTACATGTGTTACATGGTAGAACTATGTAGTCATACATTGTCCCCTTATATGCACCATGTTAGCGTACGATCTAGTTCTCATCATTCATCTAAGATGGGTTGGGCTGTGAATTTAAGTTTATATGTTGAGACATCTATTTGGGCATGTGAATTCACGTTCCTGATTGAATAATTTATTGGGCATATGGATTTACGTTCCTATATTGAGATATTCATTCGGGCATATGGATTTACGTATCGACTGCGTGTAGATAAGATCCTCCCCTCTAAACTCATTGAACACCAGAATTTTCATCGGTGGTGTGCATGCAATGAATATATGAATTTATACTGGATACATGAATTTGTGTCGATTTTGGTACCAAGTTTGAGTCTTTATCATGCATAATTATTCTAGACTTATGTAGAAATAGTTAGGCATATAATCTACATATGCGTATTCATGCATTTTACACTGGCATATGACTTGATAGCATGTTATTGGTCACTTGGAGGGTGTCAAATTGATGAAAAGTTTGAGTCTTTACTACTTATTGCATATTTTATATATATGTGAATTTGGTGCATTTGCATAAGCTTTTGACCTTGTTATCTAAATAGCAAACTTGTTGCGGTTAAGCTTGAGTCTTAGTTGTTTCTCTATTATTATATATGCTTATGAACTGCACAAGTTTTATAAAATGAGTATCTTTTGGCAAACTTATCACTATTTCGTTGAGGTTAAGCTTGATACTTATTTAGCATATAAGATCGGTTGTACTTATACTAGGCTTCTTCTATACATTGTGTAAAGATATGAAGCTAAGTTGTTATGGAGTTCGAGAGAGAGAATTAAAGACATAAAAATATTCCAGTTATTAGCTTTCATTTTATTTATGGTAGTCTATGATCTTGTACTTATGTTTATGTATATTCAATTATGATGTATTTCTCATATATGTATTGTATTCCTATTCTTAGTTGCTTTTGACTTTTGACACCAGTTCTTTGGATAGTTGGTACTAAATTTTGTATTTTTATTTTATTATTTATTTGACGATATTTAATTTCGTGATTTATGTTGGTCGGTTCGCCTACAGTTTAGGTTAGGTATATCACGACTTAGTAGAATTTGGATCGTGGCAATTAATTTATTACATTTAAGTGATAATTTGTAAGTAGTATGTAAAATAAAAGACACAGCCATATGTTCACTAACTTGATGTAGACGTTGAGTGTAAGTGATTCTTTTCATTTTGGTGTCACTATCCAAAATCGCATTATATCCATGATGGCGCCTAACACCGCTTGCTACGCAAGCTTAGAATAGATATGCAAAAATTAAACTTCAATAATGATAAGAAATAATCTCAAATAGTATAATAGCATAAATAACTAAAGTCATAATGACAATACATTTGAAACTAAAATCTGGTGTCGCCGAGTGCATGAGCTCTATACAGTCCTAGATACAAAGTCGGAACAAAATACAATACTATCTAAAAGACTAGTAGTAATAATCTATATATATATAAAGGAAGAACTTGACAAGGTGATGTGGCATCTCTATTTGTCCAAGAAACTCATTTATCTTTTTTGTCAATTTTTTGGCTTTTATCCTATTTATCTACTATTAGAAGTTCAAAAGTCACTTCTTTACGAAAATCAAAAGTTACCTCCTTTCCCTCTTCTTGCTGACTGTTAAAAGAACAGTTATATCATGCTTAAAGACTTAAGGTTCCAAAAATATATAACGTCCTTAAAGAACAGCTATCAATTTCTTCAATTCTCTTAAAGAAATGTATTTGGTTGATTTCATACCAAGACAATAACAAAACGCTCACGCCAAGGTATCAACCATTACCAACAAGAAGCTTTTGCTATTATCCCTCTAAGAAGTCTCTACAACAACACATGTGATTCCATTCTGCTTGTAAGACCCCATTTCTAATCAGTTTCCTTCACTTTGAGTTCTCAAATGCCTTGATTCTTTTAAATCATTAACCATTTCTTAGTTTGTTAGTCTCATCTGTTTCAATATTATTGCCTCACTAAAAAATTGATTAAGCTCCGTTAACATTGGTTATTCAAGTATTATGATGATGGATTTCACCGGAAGGCACTATATCCTCTAAAAGACAGAATCTTTCCTTATTTTAATGCTACTTTGGTTGAGCAATTTTTTTTTTTATGTCGAGTGTGATAATGTTACCTTTATTTCTCTATTTTGGTTAAATCTCTAAGTTACTGTAGTGTGGTTAATTTGCTGATGTTCTTTGAAAAATATTTTCTTTTAACATGTTTGTCTGAAATTTGGAGTTTTTACTTGAAAAATTGTATCGTTCCTCATAATCGAGCCAATATCGAACCAAGAATTGAGTTTCATATCAAGATGGGTGTTTTTCCTACTTATTTGCTAATTTTCAATCAGTTTCCCCAATTTTTTCAAAAAATTGCTATTGCCATTATACCTTAAAAATTATCGCTTAGAAGAGCAATCAGTAAGGCATCATGAGTGTTGAAATAATTCTTTCGTATGGAAATTTTTTTATTCGCATCAATTTATATAACTCAATTCATCTGAAAACGACATTAGATTTAGATAAAGTTTATGCAGAGGGCCAAGGGAACAAAAATGATGTTGATTCAATTATTCAAATGAATTTACTTTTGATGAAGGCTTCCTTGTAGCTTTTGGGAATATGAAATGCCTCCACCTTCGTCAGTGGTATGTGGTGAGCTTTTTAATAATCAACATGCACTAACATTTTGGTTTATGGGTTAGAACATTGATATCAATTAATTAGTTTGAACTACTGCATGAACTGGTGCAATCTATTCAATTTTGATATAACTATTTGGCGCATGAAGCGGTGAAACCAAATCAATTAGTCTGATGAACTAAACTTATGGCTTTTCTTCATAAAATTTCAAGTATGCAATAATACAGTTATTATCACAGACGGTGTTTCTCTTTGTTTCTGAAGCGTGTCGATTGTGGAATGCTTTTTCCCGGGAATAGATGTTTTACATTCTTTACATCACTTCAGTGATGATCAATTTTAATAATATCACAATGCAGGAACCTTCAATGATGATTTGCAAATACTAAGGGGATAACAAGTAAAAGGTAAACCCTATCTTGAATACAATAATGCAATGGGTGTGTTGAAGAAGAAAACTTCACTTAAAATTCTGATTGAACTGAAATGGGGGTAATAATTTTTCTCTACACTATAAATATTCTTTTTTCTCTTTTAGTTGAACTTTCGGCCATTGTGACTGCATGTTTTTTTAAAAAAAAAAAAAATTGTCTTACATAGAAGAGGGTGATATAAAACTATAATTCTGGTAAAGATGAATTTTATGAGATAAAGAATTGTTTTAGGATGTTGGCATGCATTAGCAGTGATTTTAGTTGCTGATGAGTAAGTCATGTGTAAGGAGAAGTCAGAAGAAAAGAAAAAGGAAGGCAAAAAAAATGGAGAAGATGAAGAACCAACAATAATATAAGAACAAGGAGTAGACATGATATGTCTTAGCATATACATTTCTTTCACTTAATCATGTTTTTTTATTGTATATTTCACCTTATAAAATTACTTAATCATAATAATTTAATATAATTAGTGTAACTCAGTGCGAGTAAGACCGTTAAAAATTAGCTCTTCACAACCTATTTTTGATTTTGTTAACCATTTGAATATTAGTAAAAGATCATTCCATATATATAATGTGGTTTCTTACCGTCGCGCAAGTTTACTAGTATAAGATAAAGGAGGGGACTTCAAGGCCTACATATGGGCCACCAGTGCTACCTCAAAATCTCCAAGCAAATCCGAATAAACAGCTCACAAGCAACCACCGGTATTATCACAACCCAAAATCCTACCTCAAGGCCGTGATGACGCCTAGCCGAACTTACTAAGCAAGCCAACTCACAATCTATAAAATAAAGTCCATTTCTTTGATTAATAGGGTTACGTAATAAGTAAAGATAGAAAGAGTCTCAAACAGTAACAATATCTGATATAACCAAAATATGGCCTAAATACAACCAATATAGTACGACACTTAAGACTAGGTGGCACAAGTACACGAGCAAACTACTGAAATGAGAACAAGTCTGTACACATAACAAATTGTCTGAAATACAAATAGACAAGAATAATAAAGGAACAGAGACTCGGGAACTGCAAAATAGATCCATAAAGTGTAGCTCACCCTAAGTCTTCGTGTAGTTACCCTATTTTGCACGAGTCAAAATAAGATTCAACTAGTGATTTCCCTGTTAATGATAAAAGAGATTCGTCACCTAATATTTAAAGGTATACTAGGGTACTTGTTTTAGTCATTAAGATCATTATCCTATTGGTCTACTAACTAGCGAGATTTAGGTAAGGGTTCTTATTCTTCCAAGGGGAAGGTGTTAGGTACCCTCTAAAATCTACCTTAGGTAGCTCCAAAGGACTTAGACTAGGTTTAAGGAATTAATTTTCTATATTTCACTTAGTTAGGGCTTAAAAGTATAAGTCTTACCCTATGCCATGTTTGAGGCTTATTACTTGAAACTGATGTATGCAATTTGGAAAGGAGAGTGTAGTTTTCATTTGTAAAGCTTTGAAAAGTGTTTATATTCATGTAATTGAAAGAACTTTGAAAGGAAGTCTATAAGGTTTTATTTGCATACTTTGTAAGTATGACTAGGTTTAAAAATACTTTACTTTTGAAATAAAAAGTGACTATTTGTGTAACCTTTGTGAAATAAGAGTTATTGGAGAAATGGGTTTAGATATACATTGAAAACTTGTTTCCAAATCCCAGTCTTATAAGAACGCCATTTGAAGTTATTTGATCGCGACTGTGTTTGTTTGGTTTTTATGGAAAACTCGACTTTGAAACCGTTTTCTGATTTTGGCTTTTAATAAAGAAAGTGCATGCTTTTAAAATCTATCTTAATCTTCACAAAGCTTCATAAAAACAGTTAGTATGAGTGAAAAGCGAAAACTGTATAGAAGTAACTAAGCAAGTTGACGTTATTTAACTATTGAAGAGATAGTAATTCTTTTAGTTACCTATTATTTTTAGCTAGCCTAAGTTTTGATGCATCAAAGAATAATAAAGGATAACACATTCCCTCAATATCGTTAGTGTTATATACATATAGAAGTAACAACATATTTATGTAAAAGCAATGAAAGAAAGGGAATTAGACTCATGATTTGGGCCTGAAGAAGGTTAGGCCTAACATACAGCAAGCAGGCGGCAGTAGCTTCAATAACTCTAAGAAAAGAGATACATTAGATATATAGCCCAACATGATACTTACGCATAACTGATATCAATGCAATGGCCCAACAGAAATGCAACAAAACATTAGGAGTCAAAAATACAAATAATTGTGTAAGGTCAAACAGACTAAAGAAGATCACAATGAAATCTTTTTCTTCATTTAACACTAAACCCAAAGAAATTAATAAGTGTTAATGATTAAGGGCTTAAGATGAAATTTCATTCATAGCCAAGACACCTTTTGGACCCCTATCACTTCAGAGTTCAGAAGGATCTCAAGGACCCCGAGTAATGCTTGTGTCAGGGAGAGTAGCAAAGCCATAAACTAAATCTCACTCCTAAATACTCCTAATCACTCACATTTACTCTTCCCTATAGGTTTAAGTGCTAATGAGGCATTTATTGTGAGTTTCAATACAACTGTAGCAATAGTACATAGGTTCAAGCATATTCATTTCTAACACAAGCTAAACAAGATGTTTCATTGAAAATGTAATAAAAAATAACATAAAGGAGATCACAATAAAATCCTTAGTGTATATTTCATTGTGAAGAATTACCAATATGCAGGAGAATACTCAGGGGAACTAATTATAGGTGCATTTAAGGGAAAAAGAATAGCAGCAGGTTATTTCAGTAGCTCAAAACAATTGAGTCATGCAACTTAAGAAGTAAAAGAGATACACAGTTCAATTTTTCAGGAGCCTTCAAACTCAACAGCCTATATGTAGGTTAGTCAGGGGTTCATACATAGACTGGATCTGGTTTCTAATAGATGCATGAATTAACAGCTTCATGTGGGATTACTAAAGAATATCAGTAGAGGTAACTAAAGCAAGCAAATTGGTTTCAATTTAACAAATGATCATTTTTCTCTTTAAATAGTCCCTAGCCTCATGTTCACATTAGGTTCCTTGAGAGTTAAGGCATTTTATTGTATTCAAACAAAAGCAAATAACACCAAAAGGTTCATTTAAGTCTATTAGCCAGTCTCAGTCAACTTATAGGGGTTTAGCAAGGTTCACTGTCCTCTAGTGACAGTACAACATGGAAATATAGGCAAGAGTGCGAGAGATAAGTAGGAAATTTATTTAAAAAGCAGGATAGAGGATAGAAAGACAAAGAGATGATGTACCGGCACACATATGACACATTCTTTAAGAAGGCAAGACTACAAATAAAATAGAGCGTAAGATGCAATGTGGTTCAGATTATTAGACTAGTCATAGGATTTCAGAATAACAAACTATTTCACATTGAGTAAGCATGCTTCAGTTGTGTAGGTTAAGTATGAAATTAATTATGATGAAGTTCAATTTAGCAGCCTAGCACAACAGATGAATCTTAACATCACAGATATAGGTTAATCAAATTCCTAAAACATAGATTAGATTAGGTGAATAGCAACTGTTAGAATGTACATAAGAACAAGTGCAAAGACTCCACATGTACTAATCCAATTGATTAATAAAATGTTCATATGTACTAATCCAATTGATTAATAACATGTTCATACAATGAAATTCCAGATATAATGATGAAGGTTTATAGAAAATGATCACATGGGTCTTTCAGAGTTATAGAATCACAGGCACATTAGAAGGAATGGATTAACTCATATATCACAAGCTAATATACTTTAGGACTATGATGACAGCCTTATATTTGCCCCTTTAAGTATTCATGACTACTATGGTTAAGCCTATCAAGCAAATGACTTCAGATGCATAATACTAATTAACAGATAATCATTAAGATGAAGGTTAACAAAACAAATATAATAGTCATAGCAAACTTATTATGGAATTATAAGGTCAAAACAAATGAGCAGGATTATTAAAGGTTCATATCCCTCTCTTGACTTTAGTTTATTAGGTGGATAACCTTAAGCACCCTAAAGCAAGTCAACAAGTGATATTAAGTAAAGGCTAGTAGTATGAGTAAGAAATCCATAATCAAAGGTCATCAGTGAGGTATAAAGGTCAAATAGATGCACATAGCTAGTAAGGCTCTTTGCTAAGTACACATCATGTATTCATTGAGATTACAAGTGACCGACTAGTATTAGTTTAACTTGTAATTATCATGGAAGACAGTGCTAAAACAATAATGTCAAATGTGAACTAATAAAAACACATTACAAGCAGAAATAATCAACGATAATTAATAACAATACATTATGTGCAAAACTAAATAATAGAAGACAAGACAGTAGTCATGAATTCAACTAAGTCAAAAGAACTAAAGGTCAAAGATCACTGACCTTCCTTTGAGAAGCAAACCAAATGAAGATTTTGTTTTAAGCCGTGTAGAAACTCAGAGCTCAAACAATCTCCATAACTCCGAACCGGAAATGGAAGAGATAAGAAATCGATTAAAACCTTGACTTTTGAAACTGTAAACTAAAAGCTTTGTTTTTATGTCTTTTTTTTTTTTTGTGTATTTCTTCTGTTGTTTTGTGAGAGGATTGAAAGCCCAATTTATAGTAGCATTCAATGTCTTAGGGTTTCAAAAAGATTCAAAAATGATAGTGAAGAGTGACGAAGATCAGATGATGCAAGCAAAGGAGTGAAAATCAAAGGAAATCAGAGGTGAGAAGATTTACCTGAGTGGAAACAAGCTGTTGTAGGCAAGAGACCATCGGATAAAATTCCAATGTCTAGAGGTCACTACGTCTGACCTCTGGACAAAGAATAAGAGTGATGATGATGAAGAAATAACCATGCATGCCATGAATTTAACAACGCATGAGAGAAATCTGGAGATTTGATGTTGCATATTGGAATTTAGGGTTTTAAATCTGGACATCTGGAGATTTGATGAAACGGGAAGGAAATCAACGAGAATCACGGTTGAGGGAGACAGAAGAGATGATTTTATGGCTGAATTATGACCTTGCATGAATTCGTGCAAGGTTTGTTTTTGATTTAGGTTCTGTGAGTTGAGAGAATAGAGAGAGAAAATGGAAAGGAGGGCGGCAAAGTCAATAGAGAATGAGGGTTTTGGGTATATTTGGCCCTATCTAAGAGTTAAGAGGGGTGGGGGTGATCTGCTTCGTTGGATCTTTAGATCAACGGCCCTGATAATTCAAGGATTAAAGGTTTAAAAATCAATAAGAATTGGATTTGCAGGTTTGATGGTGAGGATTAAATTTGGGGTGTATTTAAAATTAAAGAGAAAATGAGATAAAATATGGGTCATTGATCAGATGAATCAATAACTCAGATGGAATGTGCTTCTTGTTTGAGTGGTAGAGACGGGTGATGAGTCACGATCTGGTTGGTTCGTGGAGGTAGGGGTGGATTGCCAAGGTGGATTAGAGGATTGTTTGGACTGGGTTAGATTATGATAGGGGTTGGGTATTAGGCTGGTTTAGTTTAGGAAATAGCCATTTCGTGTTTAATTGCACAATTGCAAATGTAGCCAATTGATCTCTAACTTTATATATATTAATTTAATTAAACTTAAATAATTTCAATAAAAATGTAATAGAAATTAAGATAATCAAATATACTACTAATTACTGTAAATTAGCTAATTAATTATTAAATGTCCTATTTTCTATTTGTTTTGACATTAATTTCGATTTTATTTTGAAATTGTAGCCTATTTTGCCAAAATAAGGAGCAGCCTTACTAAATTAATGACAAATCTATGTAACGAATATGAAACTTATTTTAATAGTTTTAAAAATAATGAAATAGAGAAGATAATATTTTTTTAAAATTCTATAATGACCAAATTACTAATTAACACCATTACTTACTTAAAAATAAGTATTATTAATTAGAAAATATATTTAATATATTTATTGGAAATTAATAAGTGTAAATAAATTAAATCTTAAAATGAGGGTCAAAATTGATCGTCAACAACTGCCCCTTTTTGACCGGAGACGATAAAAGAGTTTTTGGGCAAAGAAATCGAACCAATGCCAATATTGTCCCGACCTCAGGCATACATTGCAGACATGGAATATAGGTTTAAGGAAGATTATGATTTGTAGAATTAGGAGTCGAGGAAGATTCTGGGAGAATTTTGGAGAGTTGGGGCAGAATTCTGGCTTTGAATTGCTTACATACCTCAAGATTAACGAGGATCAGGCCTCATGTAGTTCTGGAGTGATAATTTGGAGGAGGCGATGCTCACCGGAATTTCCCCAGTATCGTATTATGACGGTACTGCAAGACGGAAGATTTGGTACCCATGATAGTTCTGAATTGTGGCTTGATTTGAAAGATTTGAAGAATTAGAGTTCCACTGATCGTATCTGAGTTTGAGCTTGGATCCTTAACCCACTTATGAGTTTGTTGTCTCTTATAGCTTTGTATCTTGGGGTGCTGCTTAGATGAAGTTTCACGTTGCGATGTCTGTTCCTGCAAAAACAAAATACACACATGTGCCTGTATCGTAATGCAGATATGTTAAGATATGATGTAGATGATGCATGCATGATGATGTCTAGCTGTCGGCTAGCCGTTATTTGGGATTGGGATGACGGGATACTTGAATTGGACTCAATTGTTAATCGGGTTGTGTACCATTCCGCAGCTGTCGGAGCATTAAGTCTCATCACATTGGGAGTGTCTCCGCGCGATGGGAGTAGTTGACTTGCAATGTACAATGTATCTCCGCATGATGTGAGTAGTTGCATTGAAATACAAATTATCTCCGCATGATCGGAGTTTTCTGACTTGAAATGTAATCATTCATGTAAGCTGCATGAGAAAAATGTCAAAATATTCGAGATAAAATAAAGAAATAAGCGGCATGCCCAAGAGATACTCTTGACTGTGAAACTAAATGGCGGTCGCCGATTGGTAGAACATTGGTGGTGAGGTTTGTAGTTATGTACTTGTAATCTCTGATGTGGCGGAGTGACGGTGCGGAACGCTCCTTTTGGCGAAGCAAACAGTTTGCTATATACAGGGCTTTGATTGGCGAAGCTGACGGGTCGATTTTGTACAGGGTGCTCTGTTTGATTGAGCTGACAGTTTGGTATATGCATGGCTTCGGTCGATTGCGTCCTAATGTAAACTAATGCGTTACAAAAGTTTTCATAGGGTTATGACCAAACCTTTTTAGGTTGCCTAACTATCCAGATCATAATCAGGGGTAGTTCGTAGGTAACGATAAAGAAAAATATGATGATGACCGAGCCTGACTCGGGCAGCCTACGTATCCAAATAGAATTAGGTCAATACGTAGTTTGATTACAATAGATGCAAAATGATGAGAATGAAAATGAAGTAGCCGAGTCTGACTCAGACTGCCTACGTATCCAAATGGAATCAGGCTAGAATGTAGTTCAATTACAAAAGATGACTGAATCCGACGAGGATTGCTACGTTCCTTCTAAAGGAAATCAAGTCGTGGCGTAGTTCCCAGTACATACAAAATGGTATTGGGATTTCCTATTACAAAAGAAGAGGGGGAGAAAGAGAAACCAGACCCTACGTGGGTTGCCTACGTATCCCTCCGTGGGAAGTTAGGTCGGTGTAGTTCTGTTACAATCAAAACCTAACTTTACTATCTTCAAATATAGTATCTCTTGATTGCGTCTGAGCTGATAGGCTTCATGCTAACTTTCCCTTCCATCTATGCCAAGATCAGAGCTCCTCCCTAAAACACTCGATGGACAAAGACCCTACCAATTTGGTGCAAATTTTCCCTTGGCTTCTTCTTGATGGGGGGAATATTTTCTTCAAAACCAACTTCCCCGGTGTAAATTGGCAAGGTTTCACCCTCTTGTTGAATGCACTAGCCATCCTATTTTGATACAGCTGACCATGGCATACTGCGTCCATTCTCTTCTCGTCAATGGGCATGAGTTTCTCTTGCCTGACCCGTATTCATTCTGCGCCATCTAACTTGGCTTCTTGAATGACTCTCAAGGACAATATCTCGACCTCTACGGGTATCAAAGCTTCAGTACCATATACCAACATGTATGGCGTTGCCCCAGTGGATATCCTCATGGTGTTTTTATAACCTAGTAAGGCGAAGGATTATTTCTCCTGCCATTGCCTACGATTGTCCAATATCTTTCATAGAATCCTCTTGATGTTTTTGTTGGCTACTTCAACTGCTCCATTCATTTGCCGTCTGTAGGCTGTAGAGTTACAGTGGATGATTTGAACTTTTCACAAATTTTCCTCATGAGATCACTGTTGAGATTAGCTGCATTGTTAGTGATAATCTACTCGGGTATCCCTAATCGGCAGACTATGTTGTTACAGACAAGATCTGCCACTACTTTCTTCGTGACGGCTTTGTATGTAGAAGCTTCAACCCATTTGGTGAAGTAATCAATTGGTACCAAGATGAAGCAGTGTCCATTTGATGCAACGGGCTCTATAGGTCCGATTATGTCCATGCCCCACGCGGCAACAGGCCAAGGCGACCCATTACATTCTACTCATTAGGTGGAAACCGGATGAAATCCCCGTGGATCTAGCACTGGTGACACTTCTGCATAGGGTGGATACTATCACTTTCCATGTTCATCCAAAAGTTTCCGGCTCTTAAAATCTTCTTGGCTAAGGTGAAGCCGTTCATGTGGGGTCCGCACATCCTTGCATGTATATTTTTAGCAGTCTGGTTGCTTCAGCAACATCTACGCATCTTAATAGACCGAAGTCTGGGGTCCTCCTGTATAGGACTTCCCCGTTGAGGAAAAAGTGATTTGCTAGGATTCTTCACTTCTGAACCTTGGTGGCACTCTTTGGATACTCTCTTGTTTCAAGGAACCTTTTGATGTCGTGGTACCACGGGTTACCATCTGGCTCTTCATCTACATGGAAACAGTACGCATGCTGATCCCTAATTTCTATCTCAATAGGGTCGATGTAATTCTTATCTGGATGTTGGATCATGGATGACAATGTTGCGAGAGCATCGACAAACTCGTTTTGGATCAAGGGAATGTGCTTGAACTCGATCTTTGTGAACTTCTTTCATTGCTTCTTTATGCAGTGCAGGTACGAAAGGATCTTGACATTTTTAGTAGTCCATTCTCCTTGAACTTGATGTATCAAGAAATCAGAATCTCCTATGAACAGAAGCTCCTTGATGTTCATGTCGACCTTCATCCTAATCCCAAGGATGCATGCTTCGTACTCAGCCATGTTATTGGTGCAAGGGAACGTTATCTTTGCTGATGCCGGGTAATGCTGTCATGATTCTGAAATTAGGACTGCCCCAAGTCCTACTCCTTTGAAATTTGCTGCTGCATCGAAGAACATTCTCCATCCTAGGCATGACTCTTATGTCTTCTCCAGCGAACACCACTTCTTCGTCCGAAAAGTATGTAGTGAGCGACTCATAATCCTTGTCCACTGAATTCTCTAAATGATGGTCAGCTATGGCTTGTCCTTTGATGGCCTTTTGTGCTATGTACACAATGTCAAATTCGTTAAGAAGAAATTGCCATTTGGCCAGTTTTCCTATAGGCATCGGCTTCTGGAAGATATACTTGAGCGGGTCGAGCTGGGATATTAGATATGTGGTGTATGCCGACATGTAGTGCCTCAACTTCTGGGCTATCCAAGTTAAAGCACAACAGGTGCGCTTTATCAGAGTGTACTTGGCTTCACATGGTGTAAACTTCTTGCTTAAGTAGTAGATAAGATGACAGAGTCTATAGTCAAGTGAATTAATAGATAAGAGGTGACAGGCCTTGAGACAATAAAAGAGTATAAGATATAAAATCATATCATCATTTTGAGAATTAGTTGGTGACTCCAACGTGATTAATAGAAGAAAAAGTTAGACCCCCCGGAGTAATAGAAATTAGTATGGGCTAGTAACCAAGATAAAATGGAACATGTATTAGGGACCGAAGGATTTGATAATAGTCGGCATCGTGAGAATTCCAAAGATCGCGATCTGGCAATAATAGAATGGACACAAAAGAATAACCTTTAAAGGTCACTCGGGAAGATGCTTCCCTAAAGCAAGCACTGTAAGCAGAGTTAATCTTAAGGGACTAAGTGGGCCTGTTACACTAGGTGTCACCCTCATGCATAAGAATTCAGTTAACCCTAGTATAGAAGGGTTACTGCAAGATAAGTAAGGGCCATTGAAAATATGTCAAGACGTCGAAGATGAAGAGATAAAACATCTGCATGTAAAACTTCAGAAGATTAAATGCTAGTACTCCCCTAAAGGGGGGAAGATGATGTAATATGGTATTAAGTCGGAGCTAAGTGGTTCAGCTAACTATGGAATGGTAAGGGAAGAATGCAATTAAAAGGCGAAAGGGATGAGACTGCATTTCTTCAAATCCTACAGATATGTTACGACTCCAGAACATTATGCGACAATGACGTCGCTGAGTGGCAGTATGGGTGTTCTCGGCCAGGATGTTATTAATAATTAAGTGTGAATGGACACTTGATACATAAGGAGCCAGTGTGAGAGGTAAGTTACGAAGAAGGACATAACCCAAAAGACATTATGCAGAATATAGATATGAGAATGGACCAACGAGTAGTTAGTAGTTGATTAAAAAACAGTTAGTTATGGCTAGACAAAAGGTCACAGATAAATCAGCAGATCGTGCAAGATAAACGTAGTGAACCCCAGCATACAGAATTCAGTCTCGCAGATACGAGATTTGTAATCCTTGATAAATATTTAGATAGGATTTAGGGTAGTTAAGGGTACTGTATAAGTGTTACGGAAACAAAAGAGAGTGCCACTTGGGAGATAATCGAAATTTGAGTTCAGAAGTAAACCTATGAGCACAAGGGCACGAAGGTAAGTAACTAAGGATAACTATAGGTGAGTAAGAACATCAAATATTTTGTTGGGTATACGATGTAATAAGCTCGCAGCTTTACAAGAGTCAGAAGGTCTCCCTAAATACTAGAACAAAAGACTAGCTGAGAAAATAAGGAAGAAGGCTTCAACCTTAGCATAGTGACCTAAAGAAGAAATAATCTTGTAACAACAGTCTCGCCACAATATCATATGCACTCCTTAAGAAAGTGGCACCTATCGTGACTAAGGAAAGGGAAGTAAAATAAAAGGTAATATTTGAGATCATATGAGTTACACGAAACTCCAGTATGTGTGGGCACTAAGAAAGCCAAGTATTCATGCAACAAGTGGCAAAATGACCAGGAAAAGTAATTGCTTACATTTAAAGACAGATGAGAATGCACGAAAGGAATTAATCGATCTATGACCTAGGGTTAGTTACATTATGACCGCACTTAAGATTTCATAGTATTATCCATGCAACATACATGTTGACATTCTTACAGTTACAGGAGACTCCGGTATAAATTAAAATAAAGAATTGAGTCCACGTCATAGACAAAGTCTTGAGTTGTTAGGAGATTATAACATGGATGTTACATAGTGTTCACGAAAGGCTAATGTAATAGATAATACCCTGAGCCACAGATTGGGAGAACACTTAAGTCTACTTAAAGGCTGAGGGGGAAGAGGAAGCTCAAGAGTTACATCAGTAGTCCGATTATTAGACACAGATGATTATAGAAAACGTTATTCAAAACATTGCAGAATCACTCTTAATAGCACAGGTACAAGAGATATAGTACATCAGTCATCTTTTATAACTGCTCTACGATAAAACTAGTTAGGAGAGTAGCAGTCTTAGAGATAACAAAAGATGGTGTGGGGATAATAGGCTAATTATGTACCCCTACTATTGCGAGAATCCGAGCATTACCAAGGCAAAGGAGCACTATTTTTCCATTCGATCAAAGAACACAGATGACAATAGAGTCGTAATCTAGACTACTGTAGAAATAAGAAGATACAATTTTAGACGAGCGACATCATATGGTTGGTACTTCAAAGATGATTGTGGAATATAAAGCATAACATGGATGAATGACTCTCTAGATTGAACATTTAATTCAAAAGTGTCCATTAGGACAAGACATGATAAAAATAGAAACATGAGAGCTTTTATAGAAGTACAACAATTTAAAAGATCAAGAATGCGAGTGAGCTAACATGAAAAGTCAAGTATAAGTTCTTACGAGACCACGATAAGTCAGGAAACTAGAATACAAGGTTGAGAAGTTAAAACCTATCCTAAAATCACTCACTCCTCAAGCAGAGCATAAATATATGTCTATCTCTGTACAAGGTGTGACAGAATAGTTGAATTGCAACGTTACAAATACCAAGCTGATAACTAAGTTTAGGAAAAGTAAAGCGAGAACTATGAGAGCCAAGGTGAGGATTGTATTTGGTTCTAAGAGCATTAAGATAAAAATTATACGATGTCCAAGGTCGTAAATAAGAATTCCTAAAGTATGAACATATGGAAAGTCATAGATGACTGGGTATTCCTAAATAGGTTGCCTACGAAAGGCATCATAAGATTTGGTAAGAAGGGCAAGCTTAGCCTGAGATATATGGATCCTTATAGAGTCATTCGAAGGATAGGTAAAATAGCTTATGAGTCAGTCTATTATCCATGCTACGGAAGTGCATTGGAGACCCTTCTCAGGTTGTCCCAGTAGATGACGTTCAGATTACAGCGGATCTATCCTATGAGGAGATTCCAGTGGCTATCTTAGATCGACAGATCTTTAGGTTGAGGACCAAAAAGTAAGCCCCCGTGAAGGTTTTATGGAGAAGCAAGAACGTGGAAGAGATGACATGAAAAGCGGCGGAAGAAATAAAGTCTCAATACCCCCACCTATTTCAAACTGAAGATATGGCTCGAGATGGGATACTCAAACCAGTAGGTCGTGAGGTGATCTCTTATGTTTGAATTGTAGTACTTATGATTGACAGTCGTATGAGGTCATATGTTGCTAATTTGACATTGGCCCTATGTGGCATGTATAGTACATCTGGCTGCGTGCAGGTTGATTTAGTCAAGTGTACAGAGGAGACTCTGGCGGAATTTTTGCAAGTCTTTAAGAGTTAACATTCAAGGACGAATGCTCCCAAGGGGGGGAAGGATGTTACACCCCATATTTTCGTACGTAAAAGTACGTCGTAAGTCAACTAATGTAAGCTCGGAAATGAGATCATTTTTGAAAGTATATAAATTAAATTAATCATGAAGGTTACAAGTATTTAAGATCATAAATAACAATTACCAAGAAGGTTGGAAAGCTTTGAAACTTAACGAATTGAAGAAAATAAGTTTCGTCAAAAGTAAATAAGTTGGGAATATCATAATACGTACTTTTGGGGTGAGACTAGGGTTCTTAACATGATAAGAGAGTTATGTTGTGAGTTATTTTAGTCTTATTATAGTTGTACGTTCTGTTTTGAAGTCAAGCGAGTTGTGGAACAAAAGTTTACAAAGGTCATCACAAGTTACTTTCATAAATGTGCTGAAAGTTAGACCAAATATATCTGATCTTTTATCCCAATATGCTTGGAATTATGGCATGATCCACCTACCAAATTGAATATCTACAAGTCTAGTTTCTAACGCATTAGACCGTTTGTCGATACGACATAGGAGTAGAGAAATATTTACATTTTCACGAGACTGCGCAGACTGCATAGGTGACAAGTAGGTGTGTCACCTACTTCCTTAAATGAAAGGATCAAATATGTCCAAAATGGGGCTAGCTGGGGTCGGCTAAATATCCCTTTTAAGGGTTGATTTACTTCATACATTCCACTCATTATAGAGCCAAAAATCAGAGATAGACCCCTGCAAACTCATGGGATGGTGATCGGAAGCCGCGAGTTCGAGTTGTTCAACTTATCGTGGACTGTTTTGTGGGCTGTTTCGTGCTGCTGCTGGGTTTTCTCTTTTTCTACTGTTTTTATGGTGTTTTTGATGAAAAAGAGTGTGGAGACACAGCAAGTAATGGCGGGGTGGTGGGCTGGTCATTCGTTGTTATATTTTCGGGTTGTTTGACACTACTATGGTTGTTGTTTTGTGTATGAAGTGATTTGGGTGTGTGGACTATTTTGTGATATTTTGTGATATATATAAGGTTGGACAATGATATGTACATGTTGTTATTGTTGTGTTCTTGTTGTTTTTGTTGGTGTTATGTCAAATTAGGAGGAAGTAAAGATTATAGGGGAGATGCTGCCCGTTTTAATATAAAATAAGTTTATCGTTCATTGTGCGATAGTTATACCTTTTGTAGCATATCGATAGCGTTATTGTCGTTGTTTTAGACGAATATGCGACAAAAAGGGTTCAACGTGGTTATTGGACATATTGTGATAGGATATGTTAAGGCTAACCTTCATTTTTGCATGATCTCGTAAATACATGTATTTGTTAATGAGACATAAAGATAAGTTCGTATCCCTGAACTTATGTACATTATCCTAGTCTCATAAGTTACAATATTCTTCCTTGTCGAGACTTTATATTCAGTTAAGTATTGTCTTCTTCCAGTCAAGAGAGCAGAGGATCTCTCTCTCTCTCTCTCTCTCTCTCTATAATTCTACAATACTGTATATATATATATATACATATATATATATATATATATATATATATATACAGTATTGTAGAATTTCCACCACCATTGAGCTATAATCGGTGGGCAGGCCCCTATTGGGAAACCTGAGGTCAGATGGTAAGTTATATACCGAGACTATTGTAGCCGAGCGCCTACGAGCAAGCCCAGAATGGACGAGATACATAGCCTAGTATGGACGAGCGCCTATGAGTGAGCCTACTAAGGCAGAGCAGTTATACGTACCGAGCCTTATAGGGCCGGATAGCTATTTTACATACTATATTGAGAGAGTTGAGTTAGTATTAGCGGGTAGCATATCTTCAAATTATCTTTGACTCCCAATTACCTTCAGTTGTTATATTATCAATTTAGTTTCAGCTTCCAGTTATTCTATTTCCTTACATACTCGGCACATTATTTCGTACTGATGTTCCTTTTGCCGGGGACGCTGCATTTCATGCCTGCAGGTCCTGATATACAGCTGGATAGACCTACCCAGTAGACAGAGTCAAACATCAGCTTGGTTAGTAAGCTGTACTTCCTCGGAGTTACCAGGTCTTGACTTTGGAGTCCATTTTATATATACAGGTTTGATGGGCAGGTCAAGGCCCTGTCCCAACCATGATACAGTTCAGTTATCCCTAGAGGCTTGTAGACGAGTCCGGTGTATTCTGCATATCAGTATTGTGGCCTTGCCAGCCCTGTGTATATTTTCGATTTGGTATTGCTTGTTGGAGACATTTATGACGGTCTCATCGATCTGCACAGTTATGTATATAAGCATTTAGGTATGCTTACCCCTCAAATAAGAGAGACATTATTTTAAGATGATTCAAAATGTGGCCTCATCGGCCTTGATTGGTATTGTCAATTTGTAGGTAGGCCTCATCAGCCTAAGTCAAGGGTTACCCCTCTAGAGTTCACAGTTACAGAGTGAAACGCTCGGCCGAGTATGGCACCGGGTGCCATCCACGCCTCCCCAGATTTGGTGCGTGACAAATTGACTATGCATTTTTTTCAAAAGGTTTTATAGTTCACACTACCAAGACTCCCGGCGAACCATAGACGGGCTAGCGGTCCAATTCTGCAAGTCTTCTCCTGGTTTAGCATTCCGAATGGTCGGTGTCTTTATATCAACTTTGTCACAGCATTCTCCGATTATGGTCACAAACAGCCTTCCCATTCCATCAACGATGTCATCTCCAGTGTTGAGCTCTGACCCGGACCCAAAACATGCTTCGGCACAAAAGCTTTCTTCCTAAAGCCACCAATATAAGTCTTTCTAGTTGGAGGCTGATACCCTATGCTGGCTCTACCTTTCTGCCCACTTGGCTTAATTGGCTCTATTATGCCATCTAATCGGACTACCAGCCCGGTCCCTGGTTTGTACCCGTAGTTCATCATCTCTCTCATAGCCATCTTTGATCTATATAGTGACTGCATACCCAGATTCTGCTCGATCTCTTCTATTTCCGTGGTCTGCATGACCTTGACTGCATGACAAGCGACCCTATCTAATCCTTCTATGAATAGAATTGCATGTTCTAGATAAGCTGACTAGATGTATTCGCCGTGAACTACAATCTATTAACAACCCTACTCGAACTTCATGCACTGATGGAGGGTGGACGGGACTACCCCTGCCATATGTATCCAAGGTCTTCCTAGAAACAAGTTATATGATGATTAAATTTCCATCACTTGGAACTGTACGAGAAACTCAACTTGTCCAATTTGCAAAGCTAAATAGAATTCCCTAGTGACGTCTTTCTATGACCCATCGAAAGCTCTTACCCTCAAATGACTTTCTTTTACTTCTCTCAGATGAATACCCAATATTTGTAGGGTTGAGAGCGGGCAGATATTGACTCCTGATCCTCCATCAACAAGTACTCGGGACACCACCTTATCTCCACATTTGACGGTGATGTGTAAAGCTCTATTGTGACCCACACCCTCTATGGTAAGTGTATCTCTTCGGAAGGTGATCATGTTCACTTTGACCATCTTCTCGATGGTCATTGCCAGTGCCTCGTTGGTAGTGTTGCTCGACACACTTACTCTACTTAACACTTTTATTAGGGCGTCTTTATGACTGTCAGAACTCATCAGTAGATCCATGATTGATATTTGCGCAGGGGTTTTCTTTAGTTGTTCCTCCATAGAGTATTATTTAGTTGACATCTTCTTCCAGAATTTTGCAGCCTTCGGATTTGTTATATTCCTTCTCTGAATCTGTTCTCTTCCTTGATTCCCTTAGTTTACTTTCTTCGGAGCGTAACACCTCCCTGACCTGGTCATTCCATGAGCCGTTGTGGACTCCGTCATCTTGCCTTTCCCTTTCTGCTGATATGTCCAGTGGACTTTTTTGTGTTCCTGATCCTCTTCATTCCTAACAGCGGCAGTGGACTGTTGCTGGTATGTCCGGACCATCATTGTAGGTTTTTACTGTACGGTGATCATTACAGTCCTTCGAGGTGGAACCCTCGTAGCTTCAGTATTTTCGATTGTGACGATGGTTCCTTTTAGGTCATACTCTTCATCCAAGGTGATCATATTAGCTCCTTGATTTCGATGGTTTGGCAATGGGTTACGATTCACATCAGGCAGAGCTGGGGCGCACTGAATGGCTCCACTTTTAATCAGTTGACTCAATTTCATTTTTCAGTTTGAAGCAATCCTCGGTATCATGCCCTAGTACATTTGAACGGTACACGCACGCATCAATTGGTTGCATCAAAGTATTTTGAATGATTCTCAAGAATCCTTCCTTCTATCGAATGTATCAAGCCAGCTCTCCTCAGTCTTTCAAATAGTTGAGTCAATGGCTCAACAACCGGGGTGTAGTTTCTGGGACCTCTTTCTTCAAAATTTGGGCGAGGTCAGGGTGCATAGGTGGGTTGGTTTTGATTAGTGGTAGTTTGAACTGGAGCGTACGGCCGTGGTGGATTTAGATTTGTATAGGCGTAGGGTGGGTTATATTGAGGTTGGGGATTGTAGTATGGTTGTGTATTGTATACTGGAGCATAAGCAGGTGGGTGTGGGGAATGGGTATTTGGAGAGTAAGAGTTGTTTCCATTGTGTGGATTGGACTGGTAATAGGGAACGATTGCTGATACCTCTTCATTTTTCTTCTTTCCGCTGCTTATTAAATCAGATTGAATCGCTTTGCTAGCTCTTTGCAATGCGGCCATAGATTGTACCTTGACTTTATGCCTTCCTCTAAAAAGTCTCCCATCTTAACAAGTTCAGGGAGCTTCTGCCCCATCATGCCCATCATTTTCTCAAAGTAGATTCCTTCCTGAGCTCTAATGGAATACTTAGTCAACTCACTGTCATCTAATAAGGATTGTGCTCTGGCGGCCTCTGACCTCCATCGACGTGCATATTCTTGAAATGATTCTGACGACTTCTTCTGCAAGTTTACTATAGCGAACCTATCAGGGGTAATTTATGTGTTGAACTGAAAACAATTCATGAAATCTTCTGTCATATCCTATCATTCCCTCAAATTTCTGGGATCTTGGTGAGTGTACCAAGTAAGTGCCTCTCTTGTCAAACTCCTGATGAATAGCTTCATTTTCAACTACTCATTTCTTCCTACTCCAACTAGCTTATCACAGTAGGCTCTCAAGTGTGCATGTGGATCACCTGTTCCATCAAACTTCAGAGGCTTGTACCCTATCGGCATGTCCACATCAGGGTGTATACACAGATCCTCATAATCTAGACTTTCGCTCCCTCGAGCGACCTGAAGGTTCTTCATTTGTTTCCTTAATGCCCGCAACTGTTCGGATACCGACTCTTCCTCCTTATACTTAGCTTCTCTTTCCATCTTGGCATATTGATAAACTTCATAAGGTAGCCTGGCCGTGACAGGCACTATGAAAGTGAGTTCTAAATGGCATATACTGAAGGAACATATCGCTCGTGTGCAGCTGTATACGCCGCGGGTATGTGCTGGTTTTGGTTAGTGGTGAAGGTGAACCATCACGAGGAGGGGTATGAATTGTTTTGGTAGCAACTGGTGGATTTTGAGGTGTTTGAACGTAATTTGGTACATAAAGGGGTGTGTATAGGAGGGTTCGATGGGTTTGCAAGGGTTATTGGGGGTATAATTTGGGTGGCAGGGACTGAAGTCAGGATATTGTTTGCTTGGCGAGTAGTTGAAGGAAAGTGGTTGAGGATCGAATCAAGAGAAGGAAAATGGGGTGGTTATGGGAGCATCATCACGGCCAGATGTGCCAATTCCCGAATGTGTTGTACTTCTTCCCTCAATGATTCCATCTCTTGGTTCGTCCTAGCAACATGTTCGTCATTCCAAGTATCATCCTTCTCCCAATCGCTCTGGGCTATCAGCTATTATCAGAGCGTGTTCGATCGGATTATCTGTCGCAGATATCTTCCCTTTCGATCTCAAGTTGTAGGGCACATAAACCAACTTTTTCTTTTGGGGGAATAATAAAGTAATACAAGAAGAGAAAAGAAAAGAAAAAAAAAGAACCGAAGTTAGTTTCAGTGTTCGCACAAATATGGTCATACAGAGCAGTTAGTTCACATACTCAAGCAAACGCGTTTCCCAATGTTCGAGGGACCTCTCTTTACTGGAAGTAGGCCTAAGTCGCAAATTTTGACAAACAATTAGATTCGACACATTCAGAGTCAAAGCAAATTTGGTTTTCATTAATAATATTTGGATTGTAACAGGCGGGAGCAAAGGTTACAACATTGTTTTCAACATTCATAAGATTACATGGGCTCAAAAAACATGCCCTTAGGGAAATAGAATAGTTTGAGATAAAATATACAAGGTGGGAAAAGGGGTGAAATCAACTAGCTTCTAAAAACCATCCCCAGAATCATTCCCCATTTCTTCTTCTTTCTTCCGGTTCCTTTTCCGGGTCTTCTTCCTTCTTCATCACCATTGAACTTTGGCTCTTTCACTATGTCTTTTTCTAGTTCTGTCTCAGTCTTGATTTGTATACACTCAACTACTCGGTCATCATCCTCGGGAGGTGACATCATATGATTGATTGATCTTGGGGCCACTTGACGGTGCATGGAGGTAGCCACAAGGTAGTGCAGCAAAATCTCATGAGAGATTTCAAAGCCACCACTACATCTTCCAGCCAGGTTATTCCCTCCCTGCTTGGTCGGGCTAACTCATCCTCTTCATTGATCCAGACATAGTATTCTGGAGTGCACCACAAATTCTGACCCATTGGCATCGTGATTAGATCATTCCACTCCTCCTGAAGCCTCCTTATCCTTTGTATCAGGATCTGCCATTGTACTCGTCTTCAAATAGTGTCGTCCTCATCTAAAGAGGTACATCCTGAATCAACCCGAACTGCTTGAGAACTTGTACGGTACTTATGTTAGATGCCCTCGAGTCTTATCAGCTCGATGAAATACTTTTGGGGAGTCCTTAGAATTGCCCTGCCGCTCATCCATGATAGCTTCCACTTTATCCACTCTCTGCTTAGGTTGGTCAACATCTCTCTCCATTCTTCCTGTCCGTGCGGGGAGACCTTATGCCTCATTCTCTTGCTGTGACTTCGAATCATGTTGCTAACGGCCATAAAGTAATCAACTGTGGCCTCTCGTAGTAAGAAGTGCTCCGTGGCCCATATTTGGAGCAACAAGTTGCATCCCTTGAAGAAATCATACCCCCCGGAACATGCAGACAATGCTCTAAAAAATTTTACTAACACAGTAGGTACCAAGGTGGCTTGGAGGTTGCCCCAGAATGTTGCCAAGACCACGGGCAGCAAGTTGATATTGATCCGCCCTCTCCTTTGCGGGAAAACCAGCAGTCCTAGAAGCACCAAAGAGAAGGTTATGGGTCAGAGACTTTCCCAAGTATCTTGATCACACTGAAACTCCCCTAAGTATCATTATAGCTCTCACGATGTCCAAACCTATCGAACAATTGGTCTAATCTTACCCATCCATCTTCAATGTCCCTTAAGCTCCGACTACCCGCCACACCTAAAGCATCAAGAAACTTGTAGCCAGGCATGGTGACTAGTAGTATCGACTTCCTCCCTGTAAATGGCATATCTGTGAAGCTGGTAACTTCTTCCAACGTTGGCACTCACAATCGGCGAACTTGAAAACCACTTTGGCAAGATCCCAGAACTCTATTAGCAAACGAGTGAGCACCCTATCGGTCCGGATGTTCAGTAAGGAAGTCAATGCTCCAGGTGCATCCTGATTTTGTCTCCATGCTCTCGGCGGATATTTTTCTACCATTGCTTTAGCTTGTGCGGTGCTCCCATGACCATATTGATTTCGGGGATGTTCTGGTTGATTTTCATTTCTGAAGATAGTAGAGAAAAGGGTTTGATAGGTGTTTGCTTCAGATCTTTAGTGTCTCGTCATAATTGGTTCATCTTTCCACAAAATTCATGTCGTTGGGTGCATGACCCGTTGACATTAGGGTGGCTTTCCTAATTGTGTGTCGATGCCAAGGACCTACTCTATAACCTATGTTTTCTAGAGTGGTGTTTCCTTGCTTTTGAGTTAGACTGAATACTGCGAGAAGTTATGTCAGTTGACCTGACAAAGCCATTCTCTGAAACTAAAGAGTTTTGAAAGATGGTTCGGAGGGGTGTAAAAGACAACCCCCGCGTGCAATTGTATGTGATAGTGTACGGCCAAGACTCGATAGGAAAGAGGGTGATGATAGTATATATAAAGGAGTAAAAAATAGTGGGATGTTAGTAATAATATTTAAAGTAAGCAGGTAAGTACATAATGAACAAGTAATGTAGGTAAGCACATAGTTGCAAACTAAACACAGTTAAAGCAGTGTACGAACATTTCTAAATTCCAAATCCAGTCTAAGTCTGCTAAGGTCAGAACCTAAGTGTGAATCACCAGCAGAGTAGCCATGTTGTTGCACCCAATTTTGCACGAGTTAAAGCAAGATTCAACTATTGGTTTCCCTATTGATAATAAAAGAGAGTTGCCACCTAAGACTTAAAGGTATACTAGCGTACCTGTTTTAGTCAGTAAGATCATTATCCTACTGGTCTACTAACTAGTGAGATTCAGATAAGGGTTCTTGTTCTTCTAAGGGGAAGGTGTTAGGTACCCCCTAAAATCTACCTGAGGTAGCTCCAAAGGACTTAGACTAGGTTTAAGGAATTAATTTTCTATATTTCACTTAGTTAGGGCTTAAAAGTATAAGTCTTACCCTATGTCACGTTTAAGGCTTATTACTTGAAACTGATGCATGCAATTTGGAAAGGAGAGTGTAGTTTTCATTTGTAAAGCTTTGAAAAGTGTTTATATTCATGTAATTGAAAGAACTTTGAAAGGAGGTCTATAAGGTTTTATTTGTATACTTTGTAAGTATGACTAGGTTTAAAAATACTTTACTTTTGAAACAAAAAGTGACTATTTGTGTAACCTTTGTGAAATAAGAGTTATTGGAGAAATGGGTTTAGATATACATTGAAAACTCGTTTCCAAATTCTACATCCCAGTCTTATAAGAACGCCATTTGAAGTTCTTTGATCGCGACTGCCTTCATTTGGTTTTTGTAGAAAACTCGACTTTGAAACCATTTTTCTGATTTTGGCTTTTAAGAAAGACTTGCTTTTTAAATCTATCTTAATCTTCACAAAGCTTAATGAAAATGGTTAGTATGAGTGAAAAGCAAAAACTGTATCGCCGTAACTTAGCAAGTTGAAGTTATTTAACTACTGAAGAGATAGTAATTCTTTTAGTTACCTACTATTTTTAGCTTGCCTAAGTTTCCGAAGAATCAAAGAATAATAAAGGATAACACATTCACTTAATATCATTAATATTATATCGATATAGAAGTAACAACATATTTATGTAAAAGTAGTGAAAGAAAGGAAATTAGACTCATGATTCGGGCCTGAAGAAGGTTAGGCCCAGCAGACAGCAAGCAGGCGGCAACAACTTCAATAACTCCAACTCAAGCTAGAACTTGGGCCTGAGTTCTTTGAGAACTCAGCATGCCCAGTCCGGTCATACATAAAATAAGAAAAGAGATACATTAGATACATGCAGAACATGATACTTAAGCATAAGTGATATCAATGCAATGGCCTAACAAAAATGCAAAAAACATTAGGAGTCAGAAATGCAAATAATTGTGTAAGGTCAAACAGAGTAAAGAAGATCACGGTGAAGCCTTTTTCTTCATTCACTAAACCTAAAGAGATTAATAAGTGTTAATGATTAAGGGCTTAAGGTGAAATTTCATTCATAGCCAATATGCCCTTTGGACCCCTGGCACTTCAGAGTTCACAAGGGTCTCAAGGACTCCGAGCAGTGCTTGTGTCAGAGAGAGTATCTTAGCCATAAACTAAATCTCACTCCTAAATACCCCTAATCATTTACATTTACTCTTCCCTATAGGTTTAAGTGCCAATGAGGCATTCATTATGAGTTTCAATACAACTGTAACAACAATACACAGGTTCAAGCATATGCCTTTCTAATCCAATTGATTCATAACATGTTCATACAATGGAATTCCATATATGATTACATATTCATGAAGATTTACAGAAAATCATCACATGGATCTTTCAGATTTATAGAATCACAGAGGCACATTAGAATGAAGGGGTCAACTCATATATCACAAGCTAATATACTATAGGATTATGATGATATCCTTATATTTGTCCCTTAAGTATTCATGACTACTGTAGTTAAGCTTGTCAAGCAAACGACTTCATATGCATAATACTAGTTAACAGATAATCATTAAGATGATGGTTAAAATTATAAATACAATATCATGACAAAATTATTATGGAATTATAAGGTCAAAACATATGTGCAAGATCATTAAAGGTTCATATCCCTCTCTTGGCTTTAGTTTATTAGGTGGATAACCTTAAGCACCCCAAAGCAAGTCAACAAGTGATACTAAGTAAAGACTAGTAGATGAGTAAGAAAGCCATAATCAAAGGTCATTGGTGAGGTATAAAAGTCAAACAGGTGCACATAGCTAGTAAGGCTCTTTGCTAAGCACACATCATATATTCATTGAGATTACAAGTGATCGACTAGTATTAGTTTAACTTCTAATTACCAAGGAAGACAGTACTAAAACAATAATGTCAAATATGAACTAATAACAACACATTACAAGCATAAATGATCAACATAATTAATAACAATACATTATGAGCGAAACTAAATAATAGAAGACAAGAGAGTAGGTATGAATTCATCTAAACGTTCAAAGGAAATAAAGGTCGAAGATCACTAACCTTCCTTTGAGCAGCAAACCAAATGAAGATTTTGTTTTAAGCAGTTTAGAAACTCAAAGCTCAAACAATCACCAGAACTCATAACCGGAAAGGGAAGAGATAAGAAATCGATTAAACCTAGACTTTTGAAACTGTAAACTAAAAGCTTTGTTTTATGTCATGTTTTCGTGTATTTCTTATGTTGTTTTGTGAGAGCGTTGAAAGCCCAATTTATAGTGGCATTCAATTCCATAGGGTTTCAACGGATTCAAAAATAGTAGTGGAGAGTGACGAAGCTCAGATGATGCAAGAAAATGAGTGAAAATCAAAGGAAATCAGAGGGAAAACGTGAGAAGATTTACCTGAGTGGAAATAAGTCGTTGCAAGCAAGAGACCATCAGATAAAATCCCAATGTCTAGAGGTCACTACGTTTGACCTCTGGACAAAGAATAACAATGATGATGAAGAAGAAATAGCCATGCATGCCATGGATTTAACAGCGCATGAGAGAAATCTGGAGATTTGATGTTGCATCGTTGAATCTAGGGTTTCATATTCGGGCATTTGAGTTTCGAGTGATGAAACAGGAAGGGAATTGGCGAGAATCACGGCTGGGAGAGACAGAAGAAATGATTTTATGGCTGATTCATGACCTTGCATGAATTTGTGCAAGGTTTATGATTGATTTGGGTTCTGTGAGTTGAGATAATAGAGAGAGGAAAGGGAAAGGGAGGCGGCAAATTTAATAGAGAATGATTAGGGTTTTGGGTAGGTTTGGTCGTCTCTAAATGTTAAGAGGGGTGGGGGTGATCTTGGCCATTCGATTTTTAGATCAACGACCTTGATAATTCAGGGATTAAAGGTTTAGAATGAAAAAAATCAGTGACTGTTGGATTTACGATTTTCGACGGTAAGGATTATGGGGTGTATTTAAATTAAAGAGAAAACGAGATAAAATATGAGTCGTTGATCAAATGAATCATCAGCTCAGATGGAATATGCTTCTTGATTGAGTGGTAGAGACAGGTGACGTGGCACGATCTGGTTGGTTCGTGGAGGTAGGGGTGGATTGCCAAGGTGGATTAGAGGATTGGATCCGATTAGGATTGGGCTGGTTTTAGTTTAGGAAATAGCTATTTCGTGTTTAATTACACAATTACAAATATAGCCAATTGATCTCTAACCTTTTACAAATTAATTTAATTAAACTTAAATAATTTTTATAAGAATGTAATAGAAATTAAGATCATCAAATATGCGACTAATTACTATAAATTAGCTAATTAATTGTTAAATGTCCTATTTTCTATTTGTGCCATTAATTTCGGATTTATTTTGAAATAGTTGGCTATTTTGCCAAAATAAGGAACAACCTTATAAATTAATTATAAACTTATGTGATGAATATTAAAATTATTTTAATAGTTTTAAAAATAGTAAAATAGTGAAGATAATATTTTTTTTAAATTATATAATGAACTAAAAATAAGTATTATTAATTAGAAAATATTTTTAACATATTTATTGGAAATTAATAAGTGTAAATAAATTCAATTCTAAAAGGAGGGTAAAAATTGGTCGTCAACACTTACCACACTGGTATAGTAACAGAATTAAGAACTGAAAGAGTAGATAATGTCATGAATAACAAGAATCACAGATATCAAAAGTTGAAAGGTATTAAGCATGTTTTTCCAGTCTAGAAATAATCAAAACGATGCTTAAATATGATAATAAAAGATAGCATGCTCAATTAATAGGTCGGGACTCCCAACTAGCATATAAGAATGTCAAGTAACAATTAACGGTTAACTGAATATTTCTAAATGAGTCAATAATATGAATGCATGCTCAAATCAGTACAAGGTCCATGTACCTCGATACACAATTCATATATCAACATAACCCGATACAAGATCTATGTATCGACTTGGTACAAAATTCACGTACCGATCACCCTCATTGGGCCCAAGGTAACATGGGTAATCACCTGACTTCGGAGGGACATATCCAAATCCAAGCACAAAGAGGAGCATAATAGCATTCGTGTCTTGTGCCCCAAAACCGCATCTCATCCGCACGCTTTACCTTTCATGCCAAATTCCTCTATTAAAATTAAGTATCCTTATTCAAAATGTATGCATATGCTCAATAATTACAGATAAAAAGCGCACAAGGACTTAATAAAAATCATACAAATATGTGGTCATTATATCTTTATATGATTACGGATATATTAAGCAACTCAACATATCAAGAATAAGTTCACATGTCTTCACAAATAATCATAAGCCTATGCATAATTTTTAACATGAATAAAAGAGTAAACGTAGTCACATAAGCCAAACAAATCATGAATCAAATGAGAAAAAAGTCGAAACAAAGCATAAAATATCCCAAATCTACCCCAGTCATGATATAAACTCAGTAAGTATATGTACGCTCTCCACAGCCCCACACCCACGATCGTGAAGCAATCCTCCTATCTGACCACAAGCCTCCGCGAACACGGCTCCTGAACACGGATCCAAAGCAACAGATCCAATCCCTCCGCGAATGCAATCTGCCTCCCGGGAAGGGTGAAACTTCACCTCTCTCTCTGCGATCACGAAAAAGCCTTCCTGCACTAGAAACCAGCAATCCGAAAATAAGGAGAAATGTTCTGAAACCACCCGAATCATACCTGAACCCCTCGGGACCCTGTCTAATCCTGCCAATAAGTTCCAATACCTAATCCAACCTTGTCCAAGGGCTCAAAACGCCACGAATAACATCAAACCCAAGAATTGAGGATCAACATCACTTTCTTAAAATCAAAATCTTCTAACTTGAAATCAAGTGTCCGATTCAAGCCTAACCGATTCAAATTACATCCAAACTTTACATACAAGTCCCAAATGATTGTAACGACCTGATCGGTTGTTTTGAACATTTGCATTCCATTTGGTGGTTTGAGATCTTGAGTAGCTTCAAATGAGGTAGTATGACTTGCATGTGTGATCGGTTTTGGTTTTCGAGTGGTTCAGGATTGATTTGGAAGAATAGTTCTCATTATAGAAGTTGTAAGTTGAAGAGTTGACCAAGTTTGACTATAACAAATTTGACCTCGAATTAGAGTTTTTATGGTATTGTTAGGTCAGAATGGTGATTTGGACTTGGGCATATGCCCGTATTTCCATTTGGATATTTCTATAAGGATTTTGCTTTATTTGGCGAAAGTTGAAAATTTGAAGGTTTGGAAAGTTCATAGATTTGACCGTGAACTTTTATGTTATCGGGTTTGGATTGTTATTCCGGGAGTTGGAATAGGTTTGTTTTGTCATTTGGAACTTGTGTGCAAAATTTGAGATGATTTCGAGTTGTTTAGACGTGTTCGGCGTAAGTTTAGAATTTGGAAATTTAAAATAGTTCATTAAGCTTGAATTGAGGTGCGATTCATGGTTTTGATTTTATTATGTGTGATTTGAGGCCTCGAGTAGGTTTATATTATATTTTGGGACCTTGGTATCTTCATATGGGGTCCCGAGGGGCTCGGGTGAGTTTCGGAATGGTTCCGGACCATTTTGTTCCTTGTTGGTATTACTGGTTTTCTGTTGGTTTTTGATGCTTTAGATTTTTTTTCATGATTGCGAAGGTGTAGCGGTGATTGCTGTGTTCCGGGGGGCAGGCTAGAAGTTCTTCTTCACGTTCGTGAAGGGTTAAGATTTGTTGTTCTTCGTGTTTGTGCATATTGTGTCACATTCACGATGCGCTGAGGGTCAAAGGTCAGCATGGGTCGGGTTCGTGACAGTTCATCCACGTTCATGGAGCTTGGGGCCAGTTGGCCATCGCGTTCGCATTCATCAGGCCGCTTATGAAGCAGTTCCTAGAGAAGTGTAATATTTATGCATCGCGATCGCGTAGGTATAACCGCGATCACGTAGGGTACTACTGGGCAGTGCATATAAGTTGTTAATTTCGGTCTTTGAACTCATTTTTTAATATTTTGAGATTGGGAGCTCGAATTTGAGTGATTTTTAGGCGATTTTCTCCACTTGGATTGGGGAAAGTGTTCTTGACTCGGTTTTGATTATTATTCATAATTCTATCTTCGATTTTGGCATTTGATTGGTGAATCTAAAAGAGAAATTGAGGGTTTTTAACAATCTTTTCTAAAGTGAATATTTGAAATTTGGACATTGATTTGGATTTGGATTTGAGCAAAACTAGTATGGTTTGACTCGTACTCGCATGGATTCTCTGAATGTTTAAGTTTTTTAAGGTTTCGGGGTGCGTGACTGGGTTGACCTTTTGGTTGACTTTGAGTATTTGATTAAAGATTTGACCTTTATCGTTTGGGATTTTTTCCCTATGGCATTATTTGATATTTTTGAGTTACTTTTGGCTAGGTTCGAGCCGTTCGGAGGTCCATTCGTGCGTGATGGCGCTTCTAGAGTATCAATTTGGCTTGCTTGAGATAAGTATCTTACCTAAACTTGGTTGAGGCACTAGTTGCCTGAGTTATTTGTGATAGCTATGTTGTAACAACTCGATCGGTCGTTTTGGACATTTGCACTCCGTTCGGTGGTTTGAGGGAAATAATAGCTCCGTATATTGTATTATGACTTGTGTGCACCATCAGCTTCGATTTTTGGGTGATTCAGAATTTGTTTGGATGAATGATCTTTATGTTAATAGCCTCAACTTGAAAGAGTTAACCAAGTTTGACTTTTGTGTATTTGACCTCGAATCGGAGTTTCAATGATTCCGTTAAGTCCAGATAGTGATTTTGGACTTGGAGTAGACCCGGATTTGCATTTGGATGTTTCTAGAAGGTTTCGACGCTATTTGACGAAAGTTAGAAATTTGAAGGTTGGTATATTCATAAGTTTGACCGAGAGTTGACTTTGATGATATCGAGCTCGAGTTATTGCTACGGGAGTTGGAATAGCTTTGTTATGTCATTTGGAACTTGTGTGCATAATTTGAGGTCATTTCGGGTTGATTTGGTATGATTTGGCACGAGTTTTGAAAGTTGTAAGTTCAAAAGTTCATTAAGTTTGATTTGAGGTTAGATTCATGGTTTTGATGTTTTTATGTGGGACGAGTAGGTCTGTGTTATGTTTTGAGACTTTTTAGTATGTTCGGACAGGTTCCCGATGGGCTCGGGTGAGTTACAGACGTGTTTCGGATCATCTTTCATTCATGTGTGATGGTTGGTCTTTGTTGGACCTGGTGTGACCGCACCTACAGAATATTGGGCGCAATTGTGGAGCCGCGAATGCGGTCATGTGGGCGCAGAAGCAAAGTATGGCTGGGAGCAGGATTTCCACAGAAGCAGTACATGGACTACATCTGCGTTAGTATAGGAGCAGAAGCAGTGATCGCAGAAGCGAGGATGTGCGCAGAAGCGCGGTTTTGTGTCGCACTTGTGCTTGCGCAGAAGCGGGGCTTGTTGTGCAAGTGCGGAAGATCGGACTTTTAGTGATATTTGCAGATGCAGAGCTTTTGTCGCAAAAGCGGCCCTTTTGTTTGCAAATGCGAACATAGCTGGGCATAAGTTATGAATCGAGGTTTTGTTCATTTTAACACATTTTGAGTTGGGGAGCTCGAATTTCGGCGATTTTGAAAGCGATTTTCCCCACGTGGACAAGGACAAGTATTTTCTACTCGATTTTGGTTATATTTCATGATTCTATCTTCGATTTTGGCATTTGGATTGTGAATTTTAAAGAGAAATTGGGGGGTTTTGTCAAAATTTCCCTAAAGTAAATTTTTAAGTTTTGAACATCGATTTGGAGTAGGATTTGTGTGAGATTAGGATGCTTGGACTCGTAATTGAATGGGTTATCCGATTTTGTGAGTTTTATTGGGTTCTGAGGAGCGGGTCCGTGTCAAAATTTTTGGTTGACTTTGAGTAAATGTGTAAAGATTCAACCTTTATCATTTGGAATTGTTTCCTTAGGCATTATTTGATGTTTTGAGTTGCTTTTGGCTAGTTTTGAGTCGTTCGGAGGTTGATACGCGCGGGATAGCATTTCTAGAGTATTGTTTGACTTGCTCGGTATTGGATTTGCCTTGATCGAGGTAAGTAACTTATCTAAACTTGGATTTGAGGGTATTCAACCCTTGGAACTATGTTATAAGAAATGTATTGGGGTGACGCAAATGCCAGGTGACGAGCGTGTGGGCATGCACCGGGGTAATCATGATCCAAGTTGACTATTAGACTATGACCGGACTTGATTTTTTGTTATATCTTGTTCTATGTGTGAAATTCCTACTTTATATAGTAATTGAGCTTTGATTCATGTTAGAAATCATGTTTAGTCTATGTACTTATTCAGTTAAACTTAATGAGGCTATTTTTGTTGTTTTGAGTTATCTGTTCTAACAGTAATTGTATACTCAGTCATGATTTTTTATTTGCATATCGTATCTCAGTCTATGTTCATCATTTATTATTACATCACATATTATCATGATTAGGATGAGTGGTACGAGATTGTGAGCCCTTGAGACATGAGAGATTGATGACTGAGATGGGCCTGCGAGCCGTGTTGTGAGCGTTTTATGGATCGGGATGCACATCGCAGCAGGCCATATTGGATTTATGACTATTATTGATTATTGTGGATCAGGTTGCACGTCGCAGCATACCTTATTAGCTTATTTATTATTATGGATCGGGCTACACGCTGCAGCAGGCATTATAGGCTTTATATTAGCGCTTGGGCTAGATCCGCCCCTCCGGAGTCTTACATACTAGCAGTGAGCGCATGCACAATGATATATATACACGTGCTTTGGTGAGGGGTTTATGAGCCAGGCACCCATACAGTCTTGAGTGATTATGTGATGAGGTGGGCATTTGAGACAAACAGCTTGAGAATGTTGAGGGTGATAGTACCTTGGGATATCAACATGAGATCATTAATTTGACATGCATACTTGGCATGTAGGCATTTAGATGCATTTTTTCTCATGCTAGAAGGTACTGTGACATTCATGATTTGACATGTATATTTGGCATGTAGGCATAGAGATGTATATTCCTCATGTTAAACGGTATATAGTAATTGCTGACTTGACATGTATATTGACATGTAGGCGTAGAGACTACTTTCCTCATGCTAATTGGTAAATGGAAATTCTTATAGAATGTTGTGAATTGGAAATACAGTTCTTTTGATAAACTCATGATTTGTTGATTTTCAGTTGTAATATCTAGACTTGACTGTTATACCTGGAAAGCATGTCTACTTTTCCGTAACTGTGAACGAGCTGAGCATAATATCTTTTGAGTTATTACTTGTACTACTTTCATTATATCAATATGAGTTAATTTTGGTTATTGGTGTTGGACACTGAGCTTCTCCTGAGCTCGTCACTGCTTTCAACCTAAGGTTAGGTTTGTTACTTATTGAGTACATGGGGTCAGTTGTACTCATACTTTCTGCACCTTGCATGCAGATTTTGGAGCTAATGTAGCTGTAGATGACAGGAGCTGGCATTGAGGATGTACCTACGTTCTGGTTATAGCTACCTCTTGTTCTTGGTAGCTTTAGATTTATAAATCTATTTATGTATATTTCGAACAAATGATATATTTATTTCGTACCAGCTTTGTAAATTCTAAGTCTTAGAAGCTCATGACTTGTACCACCAATCCTCGAAATTTTGTATAGAAAGCTCAGTGATTTTATTTAATAATGTTATCCTATTTGAGTTGTGTCGTCTATTATTTGGCTTACCTAGCAGGTTGGGCTAGGTGCCATCACGACTAGCTGGATTTTAGGTTGTGACATACGTGCTATGGGTGGCACACATGTGTAGTGTTGAGCAGATGTGCGTGCATCGAGGTACTTTTCATGCTCAGGGTAGAGTTTAGGCTATGATATGCCTTGGATTGATTGCTAAGCTTCATGCTGTAATGGTTCTTATATTTTTACCCATGTTGTGAGCTATTTGATCCACGTTTGAGGTTACATGGAGGTTAATCTCCCAATTGAACCTAACAATTGCTACTTTCTTGATGTATCTGCCTAATTTGAGCTATGATAGCACACTTTGCACATGCATATACCTTAGCGTGTGACTTGTGCCAGTCGAGGAGTATGAAATTTGATGTCCATTGATCATGTACATGTATTCTTGTATATATGCTTTCTGTGTGATATGGATTAGACCTGTAGCACGTGATCACGCTGTGCGGATTGTGATATTCAGCCTATGACTATGCCAGGCAGATTCTGATATTGAGCCTCTGACCACGTCGGGAGGATTGTGATATTGAGCCTGTGACCATGCCGGGCGGCTTGTGATTTTGAGCATGTGACCACGTTGTGTGGATTGTGATATTGAGCATGTGACCACGCTAGGCGGATCGGTGATTTTTAGCACGTGACCACGCCATGCAGATTTGAGATATTGATATTTATGACACGTGAACACGCCATGCAGTTGTGATATGATAGCATGTGAGCTGTTCGTGTAGCGCATGGATATGGATCCATCCCCTAGGGTCACCCTCTCATGTTCTTTCTTGGTGGTGTACATGCGAATTGTGAAAAAGCGACGGGTTTCTAGTCGGTGTGGACTTTGGAAAAGTTGATCAGTGGTTTGGTTCGATTATTGAAATTCTGATGTGGGCTTTAGAGCCGTATTGTGATTGTTATTTGGATTGGGTTGCGCACCACAACGGATTGATATTTGGTTATTGCATTTCTTCTCTACTTGCAATTTCCTTTTGATGTATACATGATTTTTGTTGCATCTCTTCTTTATTTGCTAGCTCTGGGTTTTATAAATTCCTTTGTGCATATCTTGTTTATATGTCACCTTACTTGATAATATGAGACATGACACATATATTCCCTATATGTGAATCCGTGTGACTTCACTTGTTTAATCATGTATATTTTCTCTATATGCAAGTTTGAAGATTTAATGATATTGGACGCGTATCTTCCTTATACGCTGGATTGTTAACTGAAAAAGCGCATGTTACATTATCTTTGGGCACCGAGGAGGCTTTATCTGTGATTTATAACTTGATAACATTTTTGCGGTGTACTTGTGAGATATATGAACTGAACAGGCTATTATCGAGTATCATTTATTATTCTTGCCACTATTACCTCACCGAGGTTAGTTATGATACTTGCTGACTACATTGGGTCGGTTGTACTCATACTACACTTCCACACCTTGGTGCAGATCTTGGATGTGAGATGCTGTGGATGATAGGAGCTGGCACTGAAGATGTACCTGCTTTCAGGATATAGCTACCACTTGTCCTTGGGAATTTTATATTCAAATTCTGTTTATGTACATTCCAAATAGATGTTGTATTTATTTTCATACCAACTTTGTAAATCTAAGTTATAGTGGCTCATGACTTGTACTCCCAATTCTTAGGTTATTGTATGAAAATTCAGTTATTTCACTTGTTGATTTCTTATTATTTTCATTAGAATTGGGTTGACTGTTATTTGGCTTACCTAGCGGGTTAGGTTAGGTGCTATCAAGACTAGGTGGATTTTGGATCGTGACAAGTTGGTATTAAAGCTCCAGGTTTGTAGGTTCTACAAGTCATGAGCAAGTGTCTAGTAGAGTCTTGAAGATGGGTGTGATGATGTCTATACCTATCTTCGAAAGGCTACAGGGGACATTGATTCATATTAAAGCATTTCTCTTTGATTTCATTCCATCCACTCGTATGTTATGTGAGCATTCGGTATCAGCTGTGCATCGACGGCTAGTGATGTCATGGATGAGGTGCTAGATGTATTCTCTATGATGTGGAAATAGGCCAGTATGGGGGACTTGAGGCCAGGTTCAGATCGCAGCTTGGGCTCGATGGTTTCAGTTGTGTGAGTTTGTGCTTTTGGACTCATATGTCCGGTAGTGTCCCTAGGTATGGGATTGATGGCGTAGCGAGTGGTTGGATGGCAATATAATGAGTATAGTGTGACGGCAGAATGTGCTTAGATGGTCCGGATGTGACGAGGAGAATTTTTCTTGGGATGTGAAAGGACTATGGATGCTCGAATTATGTCTTGATGTGCTGTAAAGTCTTGAGCTATGAGTGTGTTAGGAAGTTTACTCTTATGTCTTGTTGACGAGTTCAGACTCGGGAGGATTAAGTGATTGCATAATGATTGTGGCCATGAAAAGGCATAAAGAGATGTCAGTTTGACGCTAAGCAGGTGGGTTAACTCCTGCGGGGTGTTTTGAGGTTGCGTGATCCTTATGATATTTTTTTGAAGAGTTTTTTTCTACCCAACGGGATGTATATGATGCAATTTGAGTTTGGATCAATTGAGGAAGGTTGCACGACTATCACAAGGATGGATATGTACTTAGCAGAAGATTTGAGATATTCTATGGTTGGAGTAAATGAGCGTATGAAGGATTTAGTTGAATTAAAGTTCGGGATTGTGGCATTTATGAAGTAAGGGTATTGTGGGTTATTGAATGTTATGTTAGAAGGCTTCGAGCCAAGTGGGGAAGTCTGCTACCGACGATCAGATTGCATGGTCATGTGTTATATTAGTTTTGGACTGAGGCATACTTGAGGATCGGTTATGACTTGGAGAAGGATGACTTCGAAGATGGTGCGGTAAGGAAATTGTCGGATGCATGATGTACTATACTTTATGGGATTATGGAAATTTTGGAATGATTTTTCTTGGTTATTCATTATGGATGTACTGTGCAAGGAGAAGAGATTCACTTGGTTGATGAAAGGTGGGGGTTACTTCTTTAGGTGATTGTGTGCTAATAGAGCACAAATTGTTATGCTTGTTTCGGCGGTGCATTGGAGATTAGAGCAGAGTGGATGACTCTCGAAAAAGTTCTAATGAGTTCAAGATTCATATGTGGTATTTGAGAATTTTCTGGATTTGTGAATGGCTAAGATCTGAGATTTGCGTTGGATGGTGTAGGGACTTGCGATATTTCTGTATCATTATGGATTCAATATTTCATTATCAGAGCGGTTAAGGAAATAGCTTCAGATCCACATAAGTTTTCTCTTCAGAGTGGGCATTTCGATTATGGTACTATTGGCTGCTTAAGAGGGAATACAGTGGCTTATGGGCCTTAGGACGATGTGGTTTCAGGCTAAGATCTCTAGGAGGGAGCTTTGGGTTAAGGATCATAGTGTACTAGCTAGGAGAAGTGTTAACTTGAAGGCAAGTCGAGAGGAACCCGAAGAAATGAGTCATCTTGGTAGTGGTTTTGATTAGCAAAGCAATAGAAATGATCGGTACTTTCGGTGCAGTGAGGCTTTATAGGTGTTTATGTGGAAATACTCTTGGGCTCACCGACCTACATGACTTGGTTAAGTTAGAGGGATTCAGTTCTGATGGCTTGGTTTGTGCTAATGGGTTTCGAAGAGTTCTCAATGATTTCGATCACGGGTTAGGACGGATATTTTCGACAAGCATAGGGAGTATATTGCGTGTTGTGATTTCTCTTGGATGAGAGTCAAGTGGAAGGATTCTGGCTGATGGAATGCGTATCCTGCTTGTGATTCAGGGTTGATAATAGGGTTCTCGTGTTTTCATAAGATGGCATGATAGATGCGGTACGACGTGCGGGATTGAGATTTGCATGTATGAGGTTGCGGTTCCGTTCGAAGGGAATGTCACGAGTTCTAGAAAGCATGGACGATTTCAGATATTTAGAAGAATGTCGGCACTATCCGGTATCACCTAAGAAGGGTGATTTCAGAAGGCGCATTATGTTTTTGACTTGCGGATGCTTGATTAGTATTACGCTAATCACTGGGTTGTTGGTCGCCGATGTTTAGATATTTGCTACGTGACGTAAAAGATCCATGGGATTATTTCTCGTGAGAAGATTGTATATGAGGGATGTATCATTCATTTGAGTGGGGGAGTTGGGATCGGACATGGAGATTCTTGTATTCTAGGGGTTTGAAGACTATGAAGGTTCTGAAAGGCAGATTGTTCTTTGGTTGCGGACGGTGAAGGTATGTTAAGAGGTTGATGACTGATTACATGTATTATGGATAGATTATTGTGGACTTTTCAAAGGTTATCTACCTATTTCTAGAAGACCGAAATTGATTTGGAGGCCACTGGTAGGCCTAATGAGAATGTGTATTCTACATCAGGTCGAATTTGTTTATTCAGCACAGCTACTGTTGAGGGGTATGGCATTGGGTTAGATTTGATCTTATTCATGTCTAATATGTTCCATGTGTTACTCTTATATGCTACGATGGGTTGTGAGATTGTTAACTATTTACACATATGATGTCGTTCTGTTTGGGCCTTGTGGCGGAATTCAAGCGAGATGGCTCTTGGGGTATTGAATGGTTGATTGAGCCTTGGTTATGGTCTTCCTGTTTGTGTTATATTGTGCTATGTATTTTGCCATGGTTATGGTCAGGCACTTCGCGTGTTTGTTGTTAATATGCATATGTTGTTTATTGTGAGCATCATGGCTCGAGGTATTCCATGTGGACCGGTGTATGGATTGGGTTACGCATCACAATAGAGTTATGTTGGGATATGATCCTTCGTGCTTATTTTGTGTGTTTGGTTTCTTCTCTGTGAGTTGGGTTCATAGCATTGCGCTTTGTGGTGGTATATGTTGAGCTTGCAGGACGGTTCTCTCATTTGATTCTCTTTCCATCATTGGGTACGTTCGAGTTGTTGCTCATTTGATGCACGGATTGCATGGTATGTGGCTCGAGGTAGTGCTGGTATGGCGTGTCGGTCGAGCAGCTTGTACCGGATGAGATGAGATTATTGGACCTGAAATAAGTGCTATTAGACTGGATTAAGGTAAGTTGGGAGAATAATGTCATTAGTCTGCTCAGAATTTGGCAATGGTTCTTATCGGGAAACAGAGCTCCATGACTTATTAATCTGATGGATCATTATGAGTTTATGTGTGTGTCTTTCATCATTGCCAGTGTACGAAGGCTCAAAATAAGGTTTTATTTAATATGAAATTTTTCATTGGTATCGGGTTTGTTAATGAGCAGTTATGGCGGTCGAAAACTATTGTCATATATGTATAAGTTATGTGGTATATCATGTGATTATATCTTGGAATATGGTTATGGCTTGATAGAGCTTGTTTAGATTATATGCAGTGTGTAGATGCGAGAATCGGGTCTTATAATGAGTTTCGGATGTTGAAAAGTTGGTTCTAAGGTTGAAGTAAGGATCTTCAGTTAGGTTGTGTTGTCAGGCTTATATGGATTGTGGTGATGTGGGATCACCCATGGGTATGTTTGGTGGTTTGAGGTCTTGAGTAGCTTCAAATAAGGTATTATGACTTGCGTGTATGGTTGGTTTTGGTATTCGTCGAGATTGATTTAGAAGAATAATTCTCATTTTAGAAGCTGTAACTTGGAAGAGTTGACCAAGTTTGACTTTAGCAAATTTGACCTCGGATTGGAGTTTTTTGGTACCGTTAGGTTCGGATAGTGATTTTGTATGTGGTTATACTCCCGAATTCACATTGGGATATTTCTATAAGGTTTCGGCTCTATTTGGAGAAAGTTGATAATTTGAAGGTTTGAAAAGTTCATAGGTTTGATCGGGAGTTGACTTCGATGTTATTGGGTTTGGATTATTTTTACGGGAGTTGAAATAGGTTCGTTATGTCATTTGGAACTTGTGTGCAAAATTTATAGTGATTCCGAGTTGTTTAGACTTTTTCAGCGTACGTTTGGAATTTGTAAATTTGAAATAGTTCATTAAGCTTGAATTGAGGTACAATTAGTGATTTTTATTTGAGGCCTCGCGTAGGTCTATGCTATGTTTTGGGACTTATTAGTTTGTTCGAACGGGATCCCGAGGGACTCGGGTGAGTTTCAGGGAAGTTCTGGATCATTTTGTCTCTTGTTGGTTTTCTGCTGGTTTCTGATGCTTCAGTATTTCGCGATCACGAAGGTGTAGCCATGATTGCGTAGTGATCTGGGGGGAAGGTTGGAGGTTTTTCTCCGCATTCTCAAAAGGTAGCGCATTCATGGAGGATTGAGATTTGTTGTTCGAGCAAATTGTGTCGCATTCGCTGTGCGTTGAGGGTCAGAGGTCAGCCTGGGTCGCATTCGTGAATGTTTATCCGTGTTCACATAGCTTAGGGCTAGTTGGTCATTGCGTTCACGTTCATCAGGCCGCGTTCACGAAGCATTTCTGGAGCAGTGTAACATTTTGTGCATTGCGATCACGTGGGTACAACCGCGATCGCGTAGAGTACTATTGGGCAGTGCATACAAGTTCCGTGTACACTCTTGGGATAGTTTTGGTAATGGATCTCTGAAGAGTTTAATACCAAACTAGATAGTTACGACAAAGCACTATTGGACAAATATTGCATCGGAATAACTTAGCAAGTTTCTTTAACAAAATCTTATTTAGTGAAAACTTTAAATAGTCATGTAAAAGAATGCTTGAGAAAGTTGTAGATGCATGGTTATGAGTCTAAGTGGGAGATTGTTGGGGCATATACTACTAACCATGCGTTTAGATATAGTATATTCTAACAATTGTTATGATTAAAAGTCTAAGTGAGAGATTGTTGGGATATATATTATTAATCATGATTTTGGTTTAGATATAGTATTTATTATGAAATAATTGTTCATTCAGTTTTAATAAAGTTTTCAATAGATCATATATTAGTCTGTGTCTTTTGCTTATATAGTACATGATTTAGTATATAGAGTTTAGCTTATACATGGAAGATTAAATCATCGGTTCTAATAACTATGAAGTTTGAGTTCACAATCTAATGATGGAATTGGACAAACCATCATAGATGATTATAGTACAAGATTAAATATAATTTATCTTGGTTATGAGAATGGTTTAATTCCAACTTCTTGTGCTAGTACATTTTGTATGTATTGAATGGACCAAGTAGAGATAAGTATTTTATACAGACTTAATAAAGTAAACTCTCTAGCCATTAAATGTACTTATCCTCTTAATCTTGATATAATTATTATTAGCTGTGTATATTATTATTGTTTTGATTTATTAAAAGACAAAATCCTTTCGCGGGTCAATATGCCTGGTAAATTGGATAATAATAATGTACATTGGTGAAGTAATAGTTAGTTGATGGAATCCATGTCTCGGTTTAGAGATTGATGATACACCTTTATGAAAGCTTATAAGTTTTCATGTGTAAACCCGGCCGGTGAATTTTGTATCCGACACATGAAATAAGTTAAGTGAAAGTCTAGGAAAAATAATCAATAAATTAAATTATCAATAATTTAATTTAATTGAATAGTATTTGAATCTTAACATGAGGAGTTAAATAAGCTTAAAATGAATTTTGAAATTGAATAAGGAGTGCAATTACGAATTTTTAGTGGAATACTTCGTAATTAATTATGGTGGATATTAATTTCAAAAATTAGAAATTAGTTTCATAGTTGGAAGCCTTGTTAATTAAATTATGTGGTCCCTGCTGTGCCTAAATAAAAGAAAATAAAGAAATCCTTTTTTCTGGTGAAAAGGAAAACCCAACAGGTTTTGAAAAAGGGTTTTAACCCTTAAAATTTGTTATAAATACATAAGGTTTTCCAACTAGAGGAGTGAGTGATGGTAGCCGAATTTCAGTTCCTTTTCCTAGAAATTTCGCCCACACGAAATTGTTAATTTTTCCGGATATTATTTGGGTAACACAGTAGAAGACCGTGGAACATTTGGAGATCGTGATCGTGCGGATGGTAGAGATTTCATTGAGTTGCTGTGAAATTGAAAGCTCACATGATAGAGGAACTTTGTTCATGATTCAAGAGATAACTCGTAAAATTCCGTTTATACTAATTGTCTAGATTACATATGATTTTAATACTGGAATTGCTTCTTTTGAACTATGAAACAAGATCCTAGATTCCCAAGAACCAAAAAGAAAAAAACAGCAAAAAGAATAATAGGGAAAATCCAGAGAAGAAGAGAGCGTGAAAGACAAAATGGAATCAGCGAAAAATCAAGAGTAAATGTTGAAGCGAAAGAGTATGAAAAATGGAAGTGGAAGACAGATGTTCTACAAAAATACGAAGAGCACACACATGTCACTATATATATATATATATATATATATATATATATATATATATATATATATATATAATATATATATATATATATAGGATTTATTCCTTAAACAAGGTAAAAAATACAATACACTAATACACTAATTTATATTCTCTTCACATTCGCTGTCATGGTATCGGATCCCAGTGTTACTGTCTCCGGTCCCTAAAATATGCCATTATTTTATATCTCTAATATCTGCTCCATGCCATTACCTCCTGTTACCAACAGTTCCTTCACCATGGACAAATCCGATGTTGTTAATACAATAACAAATATTTTGACTGGCACGAATAATTATAACCTTTGGGTTCAATATATGAAAAGTTTCCTTATTGGTTGTAAACTCTGCTGAATTGTTCAGGTGATATCACTAAACCTAGCAAAGAGAAAAATGAATCTGATTCCAAATTTGCTGACCATCTTGAAGGTTGAGATAGCAAAAATATCAGATTATCACTTGGCTCCGTAATATCCGTGTTCCGTCTATTCATATTCAATCCACTGATAATGAAACTGATGTTTTATATTTTATGCTACACAATAAGGATGATTTGTGTGGTGTTCAATTTTTCGTGTGCACAGATTATAAAAGAACTTAGTTCTTTTATGGATTCCTTATACCACTTTTGCGGAAATAGTAAATGCGGAAAGTAAAAAACACAAGTATTTTTACGTGGAAAATAGCCGGCTCAAAAGGTGAAAAAACCACAACCTACTACTCAATAGGATTTTCCCAATACTTCACTAAGTCACTGAGCCAAAACAACATTTACAAAACTCTTTGTAAACCTACGGATTACCTCTAATCCCGTTGTGGCAACCAGCCTCTAACTGTTGCGACAACTTCAAGTTAACTCTAACTTGAATACAATACTCAGAGTACCAAATACAATTGCTTCTAGATAAATCTAAAAGGTACAACTTGAAATACCTACTACAGTGAAACTAGAGTAAAAGATAGACATTTGGAACTTATTACTTCCATTTGGTTCATGTAGCTTCAGGTTCGCACACTTGAATCACTCAAGAATTGCTTGCAAAATGCCTTGCTATTTTGCTCTCAACTCACATTTGACTTCAGTGTTTGTGCGTCCCATAAAATGAGAACATCCTACAATTTATAGAGTTAGTAGAATAGGAAATAACTAGAGTTCCAATGCTATACTCTTCCTTGGTGGAAGAGTTCTAGTTATCTTCAACTTCTAACTCCTCCCTTATCTAGGATAGTGTTTTCTCAAATAAGGAGTCCTTTTCCTTATCACTTATGCAACCTTTTCGTTCAGGAGATATCAAATATATCTACTTAAGCTTATCTCCTTCACATGCCTGCCTTGTACTTGAATTTTGCCCGTGTCTATGTTCACTTTGTATGGATATGGTTCATGCTTGAGTTCCTTTGTCAATCATCAAAACAATTTTCACTTGGGCCAACAAATTCCCCCTTTTTGATGATGGCAAACTCTGTGCTTTTCATAAGCACAGGCCCTGTGTCAACTCAGCTCAACATCAACCCAATGTTAGAACACTTTCCATTTTAAAGTCACAAATCATCAATGACCAGGTTCATTAGGTTATAAACATCACAGTCCAAAGTAAAAAGCACAACCTATCTTTCCCCTTTTGGCATCATCGAAAAGTTGCATAGTTATGTTAGATAACAAGATTTTAATAGAAATTACTCATGGCTACTGGGGCTAGTTCAAATGCAATCATGGAGTCAAGCATCATTTATCAATCTAATGATATTAGCCATCTAAGAAGCATCAACAAACAGTTAGAGCAGAAAAACAATTGATTGTCATTGATACTAGTCATCCACAAAGCATAAAGAGAAATAACAATACTGGATCATGAGCAAAAAGAACAAAAAATAATCACATCCGGGTCACTAGTTTGTCTAACTAGGCTATAAAGGTTTCAAGGCTGGGAAGGACCAGGTTCTTGGTTTCTAGCCTAAAGTAGTTTCAGCATATAATGAAGAATGCCATCATTCTTCTCTTTCTCCTTTGCAAGCTCAGCCCTGAGAGCATCTCTCTGAGTTTCTACTTCAGCCAGCATCTTCTTCAGCCTCTCAATCTCAGCATCCTTACCCCCACTTTCCTGCACCAAAGCTAGCACTTTACTGTTCACAGGTACCTTCTTAGATGAACCAGGTTCTTTGGGAGTGGTGTGGACTTCATAGTCACATGCAGTCAAATTGTTTGCCCCAAAGTGATCCTTGCTTGTACCAACTTCCCATTTCTTGATGGGTACCTTGAAGTGTGCAAGTACAGTCGTGAGAATGAAACCATGGGGTATGGCATGAGTTTTGGTGCCAGTCAGAACCCTATCAAGAAGCTAGATGATAAACCCAAGCCAATTGATTTGCCTTCCACTGTCTAAACATTCCATAAGGACCAGGTCCATAAATGTGACAGTGTGCCTTCTCTCCTGCCTAGGCAGCACAACCTTGTTAACAAATTCAAACAACACTTTATGGGGAGGCTTCATCTCACTTTTGTATATAGCCTTGGGCTGAAACTCTTTTTTATTGTCATCAAACTTCCTTGTAATGGCAAGTGATGTAGGGAGGTTTTCTAGGCTTGGCCATTTTAACTTTTTTATAGTCATTGTACCCTTCAGCAGGTATTCCCAAAATTTCTCCCAATTCCTTATCATCAAAGCTCACAGTAACCCCCTTTACCACACTGGTGACTCTGCCATTCTTGATCTCACAGTTTACCATGAACTCCACAATCTCAATTTTGGCAAGCTTTCCATCAATTTGAAGGACCATGTCCTTCCAACCCTACAGTTGTAGTTTTTCCAGTAGCATCATCATGCCTTCCTCCTCCAAGCCTCTGAGGAGTCTACCTTTCAGGATGGTTCTTTTCCCAAACTTAACCATCTTGTCCTTCTCTACATCAGATTCTTCTTTTTCTTCTTCTTCTTCACTCTCTTCTTCCTCCACCGCGTTCATTTTTCTAGACTTCAAGGCAGACCAGGTTCTTTTTGCCAAGGTATTTCGAAGGAGCCTTCTTTTTGGAAGTCTTGATTTTCTTTGCTTTTGGAGTCAAAACCTCCATCTCTTCTGCCTCCTCTTCATCACGAAGGACCAGGTCCATCTCTTCAATTTCAACTGCCTCAACAGGCTCAACCACCTTCTTCTTTCCCTTTGCAGCAGCTTTTCTTTTACTTGCTTTCAAGGCCTTCTCAACTTCAGCCTCACTTTGCTTCTTCTGACTCCTTGTAGCTCTTCCTCTTGTAGGAGGAGTCTCTACAGGGATAAAGAAGTAGCCTTTCTCTTCTTGTTTGCCCTAGCAGTTCCAGGGATTTTAACTTCTGAACTCTTTTTCCTTTTTGATTATAGCTGTCAGACACACATTTTAGTAGATCTTCGAGGGGTTCCTGTCCTAATGGAACAGGTTCTTGAACATTATTCCCCAATCTAACCAACCCCTTAGCAGCTTCTCCAGACCCACTTCCCCCTTTTTTTCTCACACTTTCTTCTTCTCCAGCAGATTCCTCACACCATACTACCATAGCTCCTGTTTCTTCAGTCAAACCAATAAGAGTGGGTGAAAATTCAGCCATTCCTTGTCCCATTACCCTCATATCACCTTGAGCACCCTCACTCTCCTTTTCTTTTCTCTTTTTATTTTTACTACCAATTTTCTCAGACTCAGTGGTCTCTACCCGAGCCATAGTTCCTCCAGAACAAAATCTATTTTCCAGATTTGCAGCAACCTCGGAGATTATATCAGATGTAATTTTAGGGCCAGATGTTACCCCCTCTGATTTAGAAGAAACATTTTCTTCCCCTTCACTAGCAGATTTGAATGATTGTTCAGATTTCTGGGGTTCTTGGGCCTAGCTTGTTTTCAATTGTTCATCTAACTTCTTGAATAATTCATTCCCTACCACAGTCTTGCGAGCAAGTATCTTGAATCTTCCTTTCTTAGAGAGAGGTGTGGTTGAGGGTGTGGTTGAAGGTGTGGGTATGGATTCTTTGGGTGGTGATGAGGGATTTCCAGATACGTTAGCCATTGATGGTTACAGGGTGAGAGAAGATGAGTATGTGTGTGTTTAGAAGATGAGAGAAGATAGAGAGAATTATTTGGCGGCTGAAAATTTAGAAGTGAAGAAACAACTAAGGCCTAATCAATATAAAGAGGAAGAGTTTAATTGGGTAAAGACAGCTTTTTTAGAAGCTCAGAAGTCTAATCAAACTGGGAGTTAGTTTGAAAAGACGTTGAAGACTCTCCCTAGAATCTAGGCACTTATTATGTTTTGGAGCTGTATTTGGATGAAACTGGTTCATTTCGTAACGGATAAGCTCAAGGAGGTTAGGATTAAATAGGACTCTCTTTTTGATCATATTCCAAATATAATTATTTTAAAAAATGCAGAGTGGAGAGTACGTACCATGTAATTTTGATGAACCAGGTTCTTCACTGAGAAATCTCTTGTATAAGTCTGAATTTTTCAAGAAAATAATGATAATATCATTAGAGATTAACGAGACATTTTAGTACATGGCACAAGAGTATACTGATGAACGTATGGGATTGCGCAAAATCTAATCTAATTATGTACAAAAGTCACAGAGGTCCTAACCAATTTTTGAGTTAGAACTGGTTCTTTTTAGGTGATCTTAACTATCCATAATTCTAACCTGTTCCTTTCAAAAGTGATCTCTACTTAGAGCTTTTGTGAAGATGTCAGCTATTTACTTGTCAGTAGCACAAAATTCCACAGTGATCAAACCCTTTTCATAGTTGTCCCTCAAAAAGTGATGCCTAACATCTATGTGCTTAGTTCTTTTGGGATGAACCAGGTTCTTGGTCATTCTAATTGCACTGGTGTTATCACAAAAGATGGGATACAACCTACATCAATTCCAAAGTTCATTTATTATTGTTTGATCCACAATAATTGAGCACAACATGAGGCAGCGACAACATACTCAGCTTCAACAGTAGATAAGGCCACAAAATTTTGCTTTTTGGTGGCCCAAGACATAAGACATGAGCCAAGAAAGTGTGCCATACCTGAGGTGCTCTTTCTATCTACAAGAAAACTTGCATAATCAGCATCAGCATATCCCACTAAGTTGAAATTACTACCTTTTGAATACCATAGACAAAGGTCTATGGTGCCTTTTTAGGTATTTCAAGATCCTCTTGACAGCAGTCAAGTGAGACTCCTTTGGATTTTCCTAAAATCTAGCACAAAGGCCTACACTAAAAACAATGTCAAGTCTGCTAGCAGTGAGATGTAAAGAGCCAATCATTCCCCTATATAGCTTCTGATCAACAGATGGACTAGGTTCATCTATATCCAATTTTGTGACTGTTGCTACAGGAGTGTCAATTTCTTTGAAACCTTCCATTTTAAACCTTTTAAGCAACTCTTTCACATACTTCTGCTGACGTATCATAGTTCTATTTGAATTTTGTTTAATTTGTAAGCCTAAAAAGAAATTAAGCTCACCCATCATACTCATTTCAAATTCACTCCCCATTAATTTAGCAAAATATTTACTTAACTTATCAGTAGTTGCTCCAAAGATTATATCATCAACATATATCTGAACTACCAAGAGATCTTTACCTTTTTCTTGCAAGAATAAAGTATTGTCAATTTTACCTCTCTTGTAGCCATGCTCAAGCAAGAATTTTGATAATCTTTCATGCCATACTCTTGGAGCTTGCTTGAGCCTATAAAGTGCTTTGTCAAGCTTATACACATGAACAGGACATTACTTGCTTTCAAATCCCGAAGGTTTCTTGACAAACACTTCTTCCTTTAGATAGCCATTAAGGAAGGCACTCTTGCCATCCATCTGATGGAGAGTGAATTCCATATAAGCAGGAAAGACTATAAGGAGTCTAATTGCCTCCAATCTTGCAACTGGAGCAAAGGTCTCATCATAGTCGATGCCCTCCTCTTGACTATATCCTTGAACCACCAATCTTTCCTTGTTCCTTGTAACTATTCCATCTTCGTCAAGTTTGTTTCTAAAGACCCATTTTGTGCCAATTACCGATCTGTCCTTGGGTCTTGGTACCAGACGCCAAACTTGGCTTCTCTCAAATTGGTTGAGTTCATCTTGCATTGTATTCACCCAGTCTACATCCTGCAAAGCCTCAGCAACATTTTTAGGTTCAATAAGAGATAAAAAAGAATTAAAAGCACAAATATTCTTCAAAGAAGATCTGGTTTTGATTCCAGAGGTTGGATCAGTAATTATGTTCTCAATGGGATGAGAACTTTGATACTTGTAAGATTTCACAACCAGTTGATTTCCCTTAGATGTTCCTTCAATGTTTTGTTGCTGAGGAACAGGTTCATGGACAGGTTCCCTCGAGGTTTGAGGATCAGTTCCTCTTTGTTCAGTTCCCCCTATCAAGTTACCCTAGGTGGAAGGACCTGTTCCATCACTTGTTCCTTCCTCTGGTGCAGCTTCAGTCTGGGCTGTGATTTTATTTGAGTTTCTTACCAGCCCAATTTCTTCATCATCATATTCCTGCCTCTCAGAAAGAGTGTTAGTTTCATCAAAAACAATATGTACACTTTCTTCTACACACGTAATTCTTTTGTTATAAATCTTATAAGCTTTACTATGTGAAGAACATCTCACCAATATTTTCTCATCACTTCTGGGATCAAACTTACTCATTGAGTTCCTTTGTCAATTATCAAAACAAACTTCACTTCGGTTAACAGAAACTGCCAAGGAAGTATGAGATTTCTTAGCTAATTGATATTGCATTACTGGTCTTGCTCATTATTATCAATTGTGGACTACTCTTCATCATCTAAAGCAAGAGTTTGGACAATCGATGAATGATTCTTTTCCGCAAGTTCAACCAATTTGGAATCAGTTATCTCAAGCTCGAATCATCTCCATCTCATTCAGGTTTTTATAGCTCTTCGCCCGGAATATGAAGTTGTTCGAGCATCCTTGCTTCATCACAATCCTCTTCCAACACTAAATAATGCTATTTAAAAAATTATTTTTGAAGAAAATCGTTTTGGCTTGGATAAAACTTCGCTTTCTGAAGTTGCTCCTGTGACTACTCATTCTCGATCTAATGCTCAAAAATCAGGAAGTCAATTTTATGAGAATTGTTATCAAATTCCTTTGCCAATTGTCCTACTTAAGGCTGTCCAACAGGACGTCCCGGTCCGTCGTGGTCCAGATCGCGTCCCGATCCTCGTCTCGTTTATCCCATATTAAACTATACACGAGATAGGACGGGCTGCCCATTTCGTCCCGTTAATCCTGTCCTGTCTGTCCCGCGTGTTATTTAAATTTTTTTTAACCACTCTACTCTCAACCCCCAAACTTTTAATTTAACTCCTAAGTTTATTAAATTAAACTTTGCCATATTTTTAACTATAAATTACTCCATCCTTCTTCATTTTTTCCCACAAAAATCAATCATTCTCTCTCAAATCTCTTTTCTATCTATATTATTTTCTCATTTCCTTACAATCAACTAAGTTTCAAGCATTTGGGCAAATTTTTGGAGCAACTTTCAAGCTTCAAATTAATTCGTCAAGTATTTGGAGTAATTTTTTGGACAATTTCTTCAAGTTTTAATATTTAATCACGGTGCACCCGTTCCATCTCCTAATTTTAATATATAATTTTTGCGTATCATTTTAGTTCTTAATTTTTGTGTTTACTTTACATGTTCTATTTTCGTATTTCATTTGTGTGTTAACTTTTTTAATTTAATTTCGTATTTAAATTATGGCTCTAAAAATAAATTTGGCATGTTTAAAAAAAGTAGTAAAAAAATAGTAAAGGTGATAGTAGCAGTAATCATAATCCTAGTCCTAATCCTAATCCTTCTCCTACAATTAGAAAACATATAGATGAAATGACTCACGTCGATGAAACTTCATTTTTCCAACCCCGCATGTTATAATATTAATTTCGGAAAATAACTAGATCATGAAACTTTACAAAGACAATTTGGCAATGATATTTATCATTGAGGGCTAAGAAAATGAGGAAGAAGAATTAGATGAAATACCCACTAGTCCCGCAACACAAGCTCCAACTCAGAGTCAATCTCGGTCTGGAGCTTTACCCCCTGTACTTCCTGTAAGGGGTAAGCGTAAGGTTGAACGTACCAAAACATCACTTGTATGGAAATTTTTTAAACATGATAAAGTCAATGAACGTGCTATATGTGAAAAATGTAAGCAACAATTTGTACATACCAAAAGTGGTGGGACGGGGGGTTTATCCAGGCACTTACTTAAGGACCACAAATCTTTATGGATACAAGCTCAAATAGATACCGGAAAAATTCCGAATCCTAGCAGCGGTACTGGCGCTCCTAGTGGATCTGTCGTGGGTTCTAACTTTTTACAACAACAGCTTGACCCCTGCTTCTGGTAATATTTTAAGTCCCTATAACAAAGATAGAGATCGTGAAAATTTAGCAAAAATGATCGTTGTCTGTGGCTTACCTTTTACTTTTCCTTCTCACCCTGCTTTTGTGTATTATATACAAGAAACTTATAATCCTGCTTTTCATGGTTTTCCTAAGACCACAGTTAGAAATGATGTTTTTAAATTTCAAACAGAATATCTTCAGTATATTCGTTGTGTATTTTTTTACTTAGATTGTAAAGTGTCTATCACATCTAATATAGGTCGTAGTCCAAATGATTGTGGTTATTTAACTGTTACATGTCATTGGGTTGATCATCACTAGAACATGCAAAAACATATTACAAATATTAGTGTGATGATTTGTAATTGGCTACTAAGAAGCCTAGTTCAAACAGAACCCTTCCTAGAAGGTGGCTGCGTAGATTAGGTGCTCTTCAAAAGAATTATATTTGTATGTGAAATTTGAAAGTTCTATTAATAAAATAAAAGGCTATAAGCCTTGCATTTTTTTTTATGAATTGTCTTACACTCTTACTTAGTTACTTAATGGCTTGAAATTAAATAAATTACAACTTTATTATAATTACTAAAATATTTCATTACAAGTCTTTTTTTTAAAAATATTTTATAATTCTTTACTTAGTTTATTTATAATTTATTAAGTTTTAAGTTTATTAAATAAGTCAAAAAACTAGCCGTTGCAAATTTTAAAAACATAGTCATTGTGAAAAAATTAGCCGTTGCCAAACTTAATGCTTAAATAGCTATTTTTTTTAAAAGGGCCCACTTAAGGCCCGCGAACCGTCCCGTCCCGTCCTGTCCCGTTTGTTAGCGGGATGGGATGGGCCTAAAGTTTCGTCCCGTTTATCCGATCCCGTTTAGGCCCGTCTCACCATCATCCCGGCTAAATGTCATGCCGTCCCGTCCCGTTTATTTGGTCCCGTCCCGTCCCGTTGGACAGCCTTAACCCTACTTGGAATGCAGATATTGCCATAGTATTGGACGATATTCTTGAAAATTGCCCTACTTGGCCTCTTCGATCAAAGAGTGGTTCATTCAAGCCTAAGAATGCGTCGAATATGGATCTTCTTCTATTGAAATTGCTATTTGAGAGTTGTAGTGCAATTAGGATAGGTGACCTTGAGGCTCTTTTCAAACAGGTTCTCTTTTCTAAATCCTCTTCAAATGCTATATATGTCTATCACCCAAGGTAACTTCTTAGCTATTTGACTCTGCATGTTGTTGTGATCATATGACCTTTGATGCTAAAATTTTATCAAATTCAACCATGTTTCCATCTCGCTTACTCTTAACATCGCCAATGGCACCACAATGAATATCACTTGTAATGGCCATGCTTTTACATCATACCTTCGCCTTTAAAATACCTATTATGCCTCTAGTTTTGGCATTAAATCTTAGTATATCTTTTGGCCAACTATGTGAAATAAACTAAATATAAATCTTTCTCTTATATCTTTTGGCCAACTATGTGAAATAAACTAAATATAAATCTTTCTCTTATTGATTGTCAGGTTCAGGATCCGCATGTAGATAGGGCAGGTTCTTGGGATGAATCGTAGAGTGGGCAGATTATTTAAGCTCTCATCTCTCCATATTCCTCATCAATTTGTGTCAGCTGAAATCACTCCTTCCACTCTCTATCAGTGGCATCTTTGGCTTGGTCATACTTATGACAGCAAGCTTCAACCTTTAATTCTCGTGGTCTACTAGGAAATATTAAGTTTGATTCTTTCTGTTGTTTCCGCTGTCAACTTGGGAAATAACCAACGTTCTCTTTTAATCAAAGTTCTTCTGTATAAAATATTTTATTTGGTTTTATCCATTCTCATGTTTGGGTCTGTCTCCTGTTCCTTCTGTTAATGGTTATAGATATTTTGTATTATTTAGATAATTATTCTCGTTTCACTTGGATATATTTTTAAAAGCATCACTCCGAATTACCAAAACTATATATTAAGTTTTCTACTATGACAAAAATTTAGTTCTCTCACATCCTTCGAGCTGGTTATGACATAGAATATCAAGAATCTTCTTTGCTTCAGTTCCTTATGTTAGCATACTGTGTTCAAAATCAGAAAATCAGTCAAGCAAACAAACGTTAGTTCAATAAACAAAACATAAAATAATTCTGAGTCAACTTTGGTCCGGAATTAAAGGTGTTCAATATCCACCGGAAACAAAACAAACGTTAGTTCAATATCTATAACCTTTTGGTCCGATTGCATTTTGCTGTGAGGTACTTGTGAGATGAAGATATGTAGCATTCAAAAGGTGCCTCTTCCATTTCTCATTCACACCCATTCACGAAACCTAACAATCCCCCACGTGAATGGGGAATGGCAATATGCTTAAAAAACATGCAAAAAACGGGGGTGATTCGCAAGTAAGGATTAAACGCATCTAGATAAGTAGGTTTCCCTTTGAACTTTCCGTAGTGAACTTATGTCGGATATACTCGGTCAATTGGTAGATTTGATATCTTTGAACCGTCAAACTTTGGTGTATACCTAGATAGCCATAAGTCACACAATCAACCCTTAATCGTCTTTGGTTCTCATGGTTGTGTTTGTTCAGCCATGAACAACGCCTGGTTTCCTAAGTGCATAGAGAATTGGCCTTACAGAATCCTCTTTGAAGCGGCTTACACTTCACACTTACATAGGTGATTCCTAAATATGTTATCCCGTAGATACACTATTTGATATACCCCGTATCAAACTTAGAAATCATTAAAAAGCCTCAATATTTTATCCTTGGTACTTAACATTGCCTCATCACGAGAATGGACCAAAAAGAAATTTTATTTGGCAATGTTGAACCATCATTAGTGACTTTGTTTGAGCTCCTTGAACCTAGATCTTGGGATCTCCAGTCTTCTAGGTAGAGTTACTGCCACAATGACTTGTCCTCGGCCATAGTCTCATTCCCCTCGATGAACTTTCAACTACCTCCCTAGTTAGGCATTTCGTAAGAGGATCCGACACATTATCGCTTGACTTTACATAGTCAATCGTGGTAATTCCCCTAGAGTGTAGTTTCCTAATAGTTTTATGTCTTTGTCCTATATGACTAGACTTCCCATTATACATAATGATCTCAGCCTTCCTTTTGCCACCTGACTATCGCAATGTATGCATATAGGTGCTAATAGTTTGGGTCAAAATAAAATATCTTCAAGAAATTTCGGAGCCATTCTGCTTCTTCAACGGTCTTGTCTAAGGCTATAAACTCAACCTTCACTCTACACCGTGCAATACACATTTATTTGGATGATTTTCAAGACACCGTTCCTCCACCGACTATGAAAATATATCCACATGTGGATTTAGAAGCAGTTGAACCAGTGTTTTAATTTGCATCACATACCCTTCATTACCGCGAGATACTTATGAAGTGAAAATCATAATTTTGAGTATATTTCAAATATCTCAAAACTCGTTTCATTGTCGGGATAGGTCAATGCAAACTTTCTTTTGTCGTAAACTAATACGTCTGGACTTTCTATTGCATATGAGAATTTTGACTACACTTAATGTAGCAACAAATAGTTGGAATGGTTGCATCAATTGTGGCCACAACCTTTTATTATCTAACACATTTCACAACCACTTCGCTTTTTGCTATTTATTCTTATTCCATAATGGAATACAAGTTTATATGATATGCAAATAGACTTTATTCATGATACAAATCCAATTTGCTATGAATTTTTTGTAATTTTCATCGGTTAGTTTACCTTATATAGTCCAACATATATTAAAACGTACAGACGCACCTTTTCATAAAAAGTCACTGCCTTCCAAGTGATCCCTTTCATGAAAAAACTAAATATCATCAAAGTTCAAGTAAGAACAAATTATTTTGGAAAGGCACGTAAACAACTTTTGATTTGGTAGTTTCATTACTAGTCATCACTAAGACAGAACAAGTAATGAATTAACCAACTACTAGGAATTCATGGGGCCCAAAAATTATATCAGCTAATTCTTTTAGATAATAGATATTGCGTCTAATATTGACTTTTGTCATGCATCAACTAAGGCCCCTCCATTTTAAATATTTCATGTGCCTTGTCAATTATACATTATCAAAATATCATCCAAAAATAATGACTTGATTTTAAAATTATTTGACAAAATTATGTGATCAAATCTCACATGTTATTATTTGGGTGCTTGTTTTGAGACTTAACATGTTTGCACACCTTTATTGCTTTTTCAAGAATCACAAACCCTTCAAGCTATTCCATGTATATTCATTCTTCGTACTGGCATAAATAGTTTGTGGAGTGCCATTCTTTCAATATTTGAAATCCTTCGATTTTTTTCCCTTCTCATATTTAACAATTGGAGTATAAGAATTCCAATTCTGTAACCAAACCGCATAGCCCACGTCAATCTCTAGTACGAACAAACTAACTTTGCAACAAATACAAAATAAAATTGCTCCGTTATTTGACAGACAACTTCTACTTCATGTTTTTTTTTTTCCTTTTCTGCTATCAAACCAACAAAAATTAAATTCTTTAAGAACACACAAGCAACTTGTGGGTTCGAAATAATCTTAAGAAAAATTTCATTTGACTTCCTTGTGTTATAGTTACTAGAATGTGATTAACCAGTGAGTCCCAACTTAAAAGCCACGATCAAATTTTTACTTCTGCTTCATCTTAAGGAATTTAATGTATCTTCTAATTGCAGTTTTCAAGCATGTGTAACACAATGTTGGTGCATCGTTTTTGGAGAATGAATTTAGAAGGCAGGTTTGAAATTTGATCGTGGCTTTTAAGTTAGGACTCACTGGTTGATCACATTCCAGTAACTAGAACCAAGGAAGTCAAATGAAATTTTCCAAGAATAATTGATGTCGAGGGACATGTCAGAGAAGGAAATTAAAAATTTCATTCCTCACTTATCTTTTGTATAATCCTTTCTTATCAGTCCAAAGTTGATTTGAAATCCTGTAGATACTACAAGATTTGTGTCCTTCTACCGTTGTAAAACTTATAAAAGATTTTTTGCAAATTGAAAAATCTATGTCAAATTACGGAGCATCGCAGTAAAATTTTGATGGCTTGATCACTTTGGAAAGAACGTATTACTTAGTAGTACTTTACGGAAGAGGACGTAAAGGAAAAAGCGTGAGAAATTGAAAAGGATTTTTGAGAGCACTGATATGTTATCAGAAAAGTGATTTACCATGAAGCGGTGCGTGGCTTTGCAAAATCAGGTTTAAGCATGTCAAATTATTTTCTGGTAAATTGCAGCAAAGTAATATTTACTTTACAAAAGAAGGTATTACAACTTGACATATTTCTGCTTTGTCAAACCATTATTTGGAGACGTTGGATCAGTATGACAACCAAAATCGGGTTTTACTTTCTCTATTTATTCTTTAACTTTTCTGTCCTTTGTGATTTATAAAATATTTTATAAATATTTGGATAGATGATAATGTGATGATCTCATATTATAAATCAAGAATTATATGCAGGAAAAACATATGTTTGTGATTAGTTTTGCTATTCCTTTAATCAAATTATTAGTTGTTGATATATAATTTGGTAGCATGCATCGTATATTCAAGGTTGTAAGATATGAAATAGGCTTGCATTGATATTTGAAAGTATTCTTGAGATCATGAATGTATTTTATGTAAATATGTACATATATTTGTTTGATTAGAGTAAAAGATCAAACTGTTTAACTGTTGTAATGGTTAATGTGGAGAGCCATTTAAAAGGAAAGTTAAAATCATTGCGATTTTCTACTCCCGTTATGGAGACTAAAATCTTCGTGATTTTTTACACCTGCTTCGAGATCAAAATCTGTATGATTGTTTACTCATTCGTTGAGACTAAAGTCTTCGTGATTTTCTACTCATTCGTCGGAAATTAAAATCTAAGTGACTTTATACTTGTTTTGGAGATTAAAATCTTAGTGATTTTCTACTCCAATTTATTCATTCGATTCGAAGATTAAAAACTTCATCGTTTCTTAAAATTAAATGTGTCACATATTATTCGGTTTGAACATTAAAAACTTCACCATTTATTAATTCTGGCTCTGTCGTGATACAAACAACAGTTCTTGTGGCTGGCTCTACAAAGTAATAGAGGCGCGAATATAAATCTCCTTTTAAAGAAAATATGTTTGGAATATGAAATTATTCACCAAACCACTGCCCCTTAGTCATCACAATCTAACAGAATTGCGGAAGAAAAGACTAGAACGTCAAAGGAGATGATTAATGCCTAGTTGATAAGTTTTGGTTTACCCCAAATTTGTAAGGGGGGGGGGGGGGGGGGGG
>MCJB01007558.1:8745-36041 GCA_002018475.1 Nicotiana obtusifolia | reverse complement strand
GGGGGGGGGGGGGGAGGCGATGCTTACAGCTAATCGAATACTCAATCGAGTTCCCTGTAGCAAAACACAATCTATTCCGTATGAAAAATAAAAAGGAAGGAAACTCAACTTGAATTATTTTAAAGTGTGGGGGCGTTTGGCAAAAGTGCAAGTTCCTAAACCCAAATGGGTGAAGAAAGGATCGAAAACCGTTGATTGCATTTTCATGGGATATGCAACCAATAGTAAAGCATATCGATTTCTGATTTATAAATCAGAAAATTCTAGCATTCATAAATAATACGGTTATAGAGTCAAATAATGCTGAATCTTTTGAAAATATATATCCATATAAAAGAAAATGTGAGTCGATTAGTGAAGGATCCAAACGACCTTTGAAAGAAACAAAAGAAAGTACATTTAATGAGGAAGATCCAAGACGAAGTAAACGACAAAGAACGTCTACTTCATTTGGACTAGATTTGTAACTTTCTTATTGGAAAATGAGCCTCGGACATTTAAAGAAGCTATGTCTTCGTCTGAATTATTATTTTGGAAAGACGCGATCAAATAGTGAAATAGAATTCATATTGAACAATCATATTAGGGAATTAGTTGATCTTCCTCCGGGTAACAAACTGTTAGGTTCTAACTGGATATTTAAAAGAAAAATGAAAGATGATGGCACTATTGACATGTATAAAACAAGACTTATTGTCAAAGGATATAGACAATGAAAAATTCTTGACTATTTTAATATGTATTCGCCCATTATGAGTATTACGTACATATGGATATTAGTAGCATTGGTTATAACATATGGTCTTGAAATCCATTAAATAGATGTGAAGAAAATAATTTCGTCAAATGGAGTGTAAACAAATGTGTTTACGTTAAGAATACTTCAAATCATATAGTTATTATTTGATTATATGTGGATGATATTGTTGATAAACTATTTAAAATGTGGGGGCTTTTAGCTTATGCATGATAGTCATTATTTCCTGGAAGGTTGTGACTTTTCATGAAAAGTTTGTTTGTGTGTTTTGTATAAACATGACCGTTCATGAATGAATATATCAATACTTTGGTCTACGATGAGGTGAATCAATCGATGAACATGATCAAAATCCATTGCAAGTTGGATTTGTTTCATGAATGAAGGTGCTATAATTTGCATATCATATAGACGTATGAATAAATAGCATACAAATGCTTGAAAATGGCGGAGTGATTACGAAATATGTCATATATTAAAAGGTTGTGGTCACAACTGATGCCAATTATTCCAGCTATCGTTATTGCTACATTAAGTGTAGTCAATAATTTGATATGCAATAGAAAGTCGAGACGTATTAGTCTATGATATAAGGAAGTTCGTATTTAACTGTCATAACAATAAAATGAGTTTGGGATATTTGAAATATATCCATGATTATGCATTGCACTATAATATGTATCCTGTGGGTATTGAGGGGTATAGTGATGCAAATTGGATCACTGGATCTACCTAAACTAAATCCGCAAGTGGATATATTTTTACAATCAGTGGAGGAGCAGTGTCTTGAAAATTATCCAAATAAACGTACATTGCCGCTCTACAATGAAGGCTGAGTTTATAGCCTTAGATAAGGCAAGTGAATAAGTTGAATGGCTCCTGAATTTCTTGAAGAAATTCCATCTTAGCCCAAAATGGCACATATATGCATACATTGCAATGGTCAAGCGACAATAGGAAGAGCTGGGAGCATTATGTATAACGAAAAATCTTGTCAAAAACGACGAAGATATAAAACCGTTAGGCAACTACTCTCTAGGGGAATTATCATAATTGACTATGTAAAGTCAAGCGATAATGTATCAGACCTATTTACAAAAGGTCTAACTAGAGAGGTAATGAAAAAATCATCGAGGAGAATGGGATGGCCGAGGACAAGCCATTGTGGCGGTAACTCTACCTAGAAGACTGGAGATCCCAAGATCTAGGTTCAAGGAGCTCAAACAAAGTCATTAATGACGGTTCAACATTATCAAATATAATTTCTTTTTGGTCCATTCTCGTGATTAGACAATGTTCAGTACCAAGGATAAAGCGTTAAGGCTTTTTGATGGTTTCTAAGTTTGATACGGGATATATCAACTAGTGTATCTACGGGATAACATGTTTAGGAATCACCTATGTAAGTGTGAAGTGTTATCCGCTTCAAGGAGAGTTCTATAAGGCTAATTCTCTATGCACTTATGAAACCAGACGGTGTTCATGGCTGAAACGAACACAACAATGAGAACCAAAGACGGTTAATGGTTGATTATGTGACTTATGATTGTCTAGGTATACACCAAAGTTCGACGGTTCAAAGATATCAAATCTATTGATTGACCTACTATATCCGACATAAGCTCACTACGGAAAGTTCAAAGGAAAACCTACTTCAGATGTGATTAATCCTTACTTGCGAATCATACAGTTTTTATGCATGTTTTTTTTAAATATGGTCATTCCCCATTCATGTGGGGGATTATTGGGTTTTTTCTAAAGGATGTGAATGGAAAATGGAAGAGGCACCTCTGGATCGAACCTCTTCATCTTACCCTTTCATTGCCTATAAATTTAGAAGCTTGGCCTCATTTTTCAGACATGAAAAATCTGAAATCTTCTCCCTTATTTTCTAAATTGTTGCATTATTTTCTAAATAGACATAAGTGTCAAGTGTGATTTGCTCCGTTTGTTGAGTTTGCTGAAGTTTTGTGATTTGTAGTGCCGCTATCACAGAATAGTTATTCCGTTCTATCCTGGGAGGAATTAATCCAAAACCTTGGGCAACAGTGAGGGGATTAAATTTCTTAAGGACACACAAGCAACTTGTGGGCTCGGAATTATTTTATGTTTTATTTATTGAACTAACGTTTGTTTGCTTCTCCGATTTTCTGATTTTGAACACAGTACTATTAACACCTTAGTTAGAAAAATTTATTGAACTAATATTTGTTTGCTTCTCTGATTTTCTGATTTTAAACGTAGTACTACTAACACCTTAGTCAGCAAACTATTATTCAACATTCTTGTTCTTACATTTCTCAGCAAAAAGGGGCAAACTAAACACAAGTATCGTCACATTCTTGATTCGGTTGCTCTTCTTCTTTCTGCCTCTTGTCCTAAAAATATTTAGGGTGAAGAAGCTCTCTATTTATGTTATTAACTGTCTTCCTACTTTAATACTTCGAATCTCCTCCCTTTTGAATGTTTGTTTGGTAAGTGTTTACCTGTAAAACGAGTTGAATTTATAACGTGGTTTATACACAAGCGAATCGATTTGATCCCAAAATGATAAATAAATTAAACAAAATACAAGACAGCGTTGAAATCGAGATCTAATAACAGATAGCTTGGTTCCGGGAGCAAGGCTTCCGAAGGCAGTAATAAGAATAATGTTAGACAAAAAATAAAGTATTATATAGCTGGGAATAATGTGTAGCATAAGTTTGTCAGAATTTTGGTGTGTTACAATTGAAGCCATTATTTATAGCTATACCTAGGGAACAAGGTCCTAGGATTAAGCCCCTCTTAAATGACAATAATGGGGGTCATTGATGAATATGTAACGGCAGACCATGAATGCCAAAATTCTCTACAACGGCCTTGTTATTTAATACTGAGGAATATTCTTCATTAAATGTCATCTGGTGATAAATATTCATTCACTCTCGTTGATTACGTTCCCTTTGGGATCTACCCGGTGTCAACTGAGGTTGTTGTCCTCGGTCTTACTTTTCACTCGCTTCATCTTTCGCCTGCCTCCGGTTCCACGTGTCACGCGATTATTCGAGCATTTAATATAAACCGATTTTACACTATACAGATAGTCCACCTGCTTTCCGGTGGCATATCTTTGTGCCTCCGAGAACTTGGTGAAGAATTCTTTCTTGGCGGAAAATTTTTTTGAACCTTTCTGAAAAGTTTCTAACGCTTGATAAGACGTACATCTCTTCGCATTTATTAATACCCCGAACACGTGTTACTCCACAATTTAGCAATATTTTTGCCGATTCTCGAGGTAATCATGGCCACGATTTTAACCGCCTATTTCTTTACTTATACACCTCATTCTTCTTCCTTTACACTTAATAGTTTCACGAAACTCTCCCTTCATTTCATATTTGTACACAAGAAAACTGGATTAACCTTCCTTTTTGTTCGATTCAGTTCTCCCTCACGGTTCTATCTTCGTCCCTAGGGAGGATGTTTTGGTCGATTCCGTAGAGGCTACGAGGTTGTTGCAGGAGGTTCTCGCCCGAACAGGTGCCCTCGAGTCTGCGTCTAGTGCAGGTGCTTCTTCTTGAAGTCCCCGGCTAGAGAACAAGCAACCAAATAGGCAGTATTCTTCCTCGGCCGAGGGTAAAAATAAGAAAGTGAAGAAAGCCGCGCCCGAACCAGCCATAGCCATTGTGGTTATTGACGATGATGGGGAAGCCAGTGATGAAGAGGCTTCCTTTCGAAGGAGACAACGATTTTCATCAGCTCAACAGAATGCTCAATCTGAAGAGCTTAGAACCCCAACCGAGGACCGTATCCTCTCTAGGGATAATTTGACTTAGTGGAGATTCTAACTCTCCTTTTGTGGTCCCAATCGCTGCTCGTGGTACTATGAGGCTGAGTACCGGGCCTTTGTCATCTTCAATTGGTAAGCAACCCACAAACAACAGTGCCTCTGCTGCAGTTGCTACTCAACCTGCAACACCATCAGCTTCATCTCCTTCTACACTGTCCATACCTTCATCACCAGAAACTGCTACATCTCCCCCACCGGCTGCAAACGCCCTAGAGGAGGATGTCCCTCTTCCCCAGTCCCCTGACCACGGGAATTTAGGGCACAACTACTCGCCCCCTTTTGCAGGTCCCTAGGGAGGAGGAGTGTCTCCCTTTCGGTATCAACGGAGTGCCATCTGCTGTCCCGGCCGGTGGAACTCGCCAATTATCTAAAGCCACTAGCTTCAAAGAAAGATTAGAAGAAAATAAACTCTCTTTCGGGGGAGTGTATGATAAATAACACCATGCGCAATGCAGCAACGGTATTGTACTTGTTCCCTTTAATACTTGTTTCTTCTTGACTTTCTATGACAGGGTTTTGAACTTTTGCTTCGCAGGCCAACTTCCTTTCTTCCGAGGGCCTTCAAAAATTAATCCTCGATAAAGAAGGGCTCAAGTCCGAGCGGGATCAACTGTTGGCTATGAGGGACCAGCTCGTCGTGCACCTCCCGGTATTAGAAGCGAAGGCCACCAAAGCGAGTGAACTCGAGGAGCGCCTGCAGCTTAGCAAAAAGGTGGTAGTGGCCCTTAGCGAAGAAGCTTCTCAATTACATTTTCTATTCCAAGAAGTTAAGGCTAAGTAGTCTGAAGTTCAAGATGTCGTGCTTGCTGCTGCGGAGCGCGAGACTGCCTCCGTTGAGTGAGTGAATAACTTGGAGGCAGCCGTGAATTCCATGAATGCAGAGGCTGCTGCTGCCGAAGAGAAGCATGCCCAGATGGAGGATAGGTATAAGAAGATCATGGAATATAATAAGGTTCATATAACCACTATCGGTGATCTTGATCATAGCCTCAACACCACGAGATCCGAGCGGGATGGCCTTCTGACCGAGGTTGATAGGCTTAAATCAGAACTTCAGCACCGAACGGATTCCCTCATCATCAAAAAACACATTCTATGTATAATATGTGGAGAAAAACCTTAGAAGAGGCCAAAGAGGGCATCATTGATATTGATGACGAGATCGCCAAGGCTCGAGCGTTAGAGTTAACTGCTCGAGGATGCCTCCCGGCTCAGCCTGTTGCAACTAACTCTTCTGGTTCTGATTCCGAGTTCTCAGGAACCGAGGAGGAACTTGAAGAGAATAACGATGAAGGCCAAGGTCCTGAGGCGACGACAGATCCGCCTACTTCTCCTGGGGGTGCTTATGCTTCCTTTCCCCCGAGTTCTAGTGGCGACGTAGTTTAGCTTTTCCCTTTCTTTTCCTTTGTTTCTTTCCTTTTGTATTTTTGTACTTGTGTTGCTTGGAACATTTGATAAATAAAAGTGTTTTTTGCTTAAGCATTGTGTGAAGTTTATTCTTTTTGCGTCAAATTATGCAGGGCTTCAGGTGCATTTTTCCTCGATAGCATTTGGGTTTCGGGCATAAACTCTTCTGGGACCAACCTTTTACCATGAGGGTTTCATAAGAGAGGGCCCTCTTAGGTTTATGGATCTCTTGAAGAGGAAGTCTCCTATTCATTCCGACACTAGTATTTGAAGTACTTGATTAACTTTCAAATGATTTCATCGCTTGGACAAGAAACAAGATAAAAATACAAGGACTTTATTTTATTCCTTGTATATTCAAAAGTACATAAACATTCATTTGCTAAAGGAAAAGAAATTACCATTTCGTGTGGCTAATTAGTATGACTTGTTTCTACGGGGTTGGCTGTGCAGTCCTCGGCCCTGATGAGACATTTTTGTTTCCGGGTCGGCAAGCAGGTTGTCGTATTCTCACACTCTCCCCTCTAGTGTTCGAATCTGAAGAATGTGAATTGGAACACTAGATGTCTTGCTCCTTTGAGGAAGAACACTAGTGAATGGTTGGATAATCTTTGGTTCGATAGCAAAATTCATTTCCCGTTAGGAACTTTTCTATCGAGCAAAATATTATCTAACCACCCCTAGTGGCTTATAGGAAAGACCACTCGTGAACGGTTGAATAGTCTTTGGTCCGATGGCATGTTTTGCTTCCCATTAGGAATTTGCCATCAAGCCAAAGACTATCTAACCATCCCGCAGTGGCTTGTTGTTTCAATGCCTTTTCATTTAAAGGTCTTGTCTCTGTTGATGACGTTTCCTTCGTAGTATGCTTTCCGTTGCTGCCTCATTTAAAACCTTGCCAGAAAAACCCATTTGGGACAAAAACTGAGCGAAGGAAAAAAGAGCGCAGCACACACTTTTGGTACAAGTGGTGCCCATCAGCAGTAATACCTTTTGAGGTGAGTCACATTCTATTTGCTCGGTAATTTGACTCCGTCTTGGTTTTCTAGTTCATATGATCCCTTTTCGGTGATACCTGAAACTCAGTAGGGGCCTTCCTATGTTGGGCCCAACTTTCCTGCGTTGAGCTCCCGGGTGTTTTGAATCACTTTCCTCAAAACCAAGTCTCCCACTTTGAAATTACGGAGATTGGCTCTGCGATTATAGTACCTTTTCATTCTTCATTTCTGGGCCACCATCCTTCTATGCGCTGATAGTCGGCCAAAAATGCATATATTTACCCATTGTTGCCTCATATTCTAGTACTTTTAGTTGTCTATCGAGTATTAATTATATTACTTTATGTTTAATATTATATTTAACAGTGTAGGAATAAAGCGATGTGAAAATGAAGAGATTCGGAGCAAATTGAATAAAACGCGGAAGAAAAAAAAGAAAATAAACAAAAAAGACAAAGGGGGGATACCCTTTGGTGTTTGTCACCCTAAGTGTAGGACAATAAAAAAGGGAAATCTAATTCAAGGGAAGAACGGAATTGAAAGTAAGCAAAATTGCAAATTGCTCACTGCCTCCAGCGCTAGGGCCAGCACGATGCCTTAGCCTAGACCCCTGCGTTGCGAGATTGTTTTTCCTATATCGTCCGGGACAAGGTTATTTCGGTCTTACACGATCCCAACTCGTATAAAAGGGGTTCTAAACCTAATTTGGAGGGTATATAACAGACTTTGAAGGAGAATTCACATGGGGGAACACATACCACGCTTGGAGGAGGCTTCTAACTAGTTTTTCTTCTCATCTCTTATTTTAATCTCATAGTTTATTAGTTCTAGAGTTTTGGGTGCTACATGAACATTGTAGTTTGAAGCTTGAATTGCATTTATTATTTTATCATGTTGGTTTATTTATTCAATCTTGCGCTTAGTTATTTGATTGCTTGATCACCAATTGAATACTATCTACGAATCTAGGATTGAAATCGGGAGAGGAAATTTTAGATTGCATATAAGACTGAGTAGAGCGAGATCTTGAACCTGATTAACGGGAACATATTTGCGGTTAGGATAGGGATACACCTAATCGCCTTGCTTGATTATTATATAGGAATTATTAATGCGTTCTTGTTAATCCTAATTCTATAGGAATATAGACGTTAGGTTAACTTGAGTAGGCGAGTAGTACTTCGGGAGAAGGCTACGAGTAATATTAACCCTGTCGACCAATAACCAGATAAATTAATTAGACAATTTAAGTGGAAGACTCAACGGGATTGTTAGCTAACCCATAGCTCTAGAATATCGGCTCTCATTGAATTCTTATCTAGTTTTGCCAACTTGTTCCTTTAATCTCTTTGTTTGCTACTCTAGATTAGTTGTAGTAAATTAATCACACTTTATAAAATCGCTTGAAAAGATTAGTTGTCTTAGTTTAATTTAGTTGATAGTTAATCTCAAGTCCCTATGGATACGATATCTGGACTTACAATCCTATATTACTTGTCGACCACGTATACTTGCGTGTGCATTTGGGAATAACAAGTTTTTGGCGCCGTTGTCGGGGACTTAGAAATTAGCTATTTTACTAGATTAGATTTTTACTTTTTGTCTATTCAAGTTTTATTTATTTATTTTATCTTAGTTTTATATTTTATTATCTTTGTTGACATGGCATCTTGGAATGGAAATTGGTCGAATATTAGTTATTCTTATTTTGGTGATCCCTGTTCATATTGTGGAAGACAACACTTGTGGCAAAATTGTGAATCTCAATCGTATGGGTGGAATTTTTGTAATGTGTGTGGTTGTCAAGGTAGCCATTGTGATGGTTGTCCTAACTCTTATTATCATTCTTCGAGCTCTTATAATGATATTTCTAATAATGTTTATGAGTTTGATAGAAGCAATAAAGTGGCGGATGTGGAACATGTTGCCCGTATTATGGACATGATGAGGCAAGTAGCTGAGCAACAAGATAAAATTCACAAAAGACTGCCTTAGCAATCAAAGGACTGCAGGCTAGAATGGACGAATTAATGGCCAATTTTCAAGAAGAATCTCAACTCGACGAAGAGAGCGACCCCACAAGAAGATAACTTTGAAGAAGCAGATATCGTGAGCCAATCATGGCTAGAGGAACAAGCTCAACTGGTAAAATTTTATGAGTTTCTCCGTGATGGTCTTTCAAATATGGCAGAACAAATGATAGACGAATGAACTGAGCTCAGGCAAGAGATAGACCAATTTGGCTCAGATATCCATGACCTGCAGGCTATGATGCCCTACAACAAATTTTTGTGGATACTGGCCAGCTTGTGGAGGGAAAGAGGAATTCCAACTATTCAACCAAAATATTATTAATGATGCCAAGGTTAAGGAAGTGTGCAAAAGTGAGGATGTTAAAAGTAAAGCGTTTTTAGAGTTTGAGCGTATTTGACCTCATTCTAAACACTTTTCAACATTGTGCTTGGTTGGTGACACGAGAATTGATCCATTTGAGCCTATGGAGGAGTCAATGGATGGGAAACAAAGTGCATATATTCTGAAATTTATAATGCCAAGGAGACAAACGACATCCCTCACTTAAAGGCTAAGAAGTGCAAGATGCGATATTGGTTTCTTGGTTCTTTTGTAGTCGTACCACCGCCCCAGGAACGTGACAGAAAAATTGATGCATAATTGGGGGCATAATTCATATCCTCAAAATGAAAGGAAAAATGGTGAAAGTGTGTGATGCAACGTTAAATCAAGCGCTTGTTGGGAGACAACCCAATTCTATTTTTTCTTTTTATTTTTTTTATTGTGTTATCTTTGTAGTGTTATTTTTGTATTTTTGTAGGAGTAGGAGCATGGAATCAAAGCCAATAGGCGTGTGAAAAATCGAGCAGATGGTTGAGACTAAGTGTGAAGTGCCCGCACAGAGGATCATACCTGGGAGAAGTCTGAGTATCCCGTGAGCTACTAATTCTTCGGCCTTTGGCCTACCAGGGAGTCTCTTTTACCCTCTTGTTATTTATTGTATGCATTGAGGATATTGCACAATTCTAGTGTGGGGTGAGGAGATTGTTTGGGGAATTTTCTGTGCTACCCTAGCATAGTTGTAATATTTTTTCTTAGTGTAGTGGTTTTTTTTTAAAAACAAAAATAAATAAATAAAATATTTAGAAAACGAAAATGAAAAAAAAAGCAGAAAATTCGGACTTTTCCCAACGATGGACTTTGTAGACAACTATCTTGAGGGATTAAGGTCCAATGAAGAAAAATCTAAAAATATTTTTTTTTCTAGTTAGTTTTAGTTAGGTAATAATCGCCCTTCATTTTTCTTTTTGCATCGGTTCTTTTCTAGGGGATGTAACTTGAACCGGGTAAACTTTTTTATTTTTTAGGATTAGTTTTTTTTCTTTATTTTAGGATAGAAAAAGAGGGAGAAGAAAAACCTTTGTGACATGTTTGATACTAGCATATTTAAGCCTGAGCTTGAGTAGTACTTTCCTCTGAGTGCTTGAGTAATAAAAAAATTAGCCGACTTTCTAACACCTAAGCTCAGGGTTGTGACTCTGTATATAGCTTATTCTTATCTTGTTGTTCGCGATGATCCTGTCTGTCTTATAGTAGAATTGATCCATCTTGATTAATACTTGTGCCATACGGGGTGAGGATTTCTTACATATATTCCATGTTTTGCATCTTAGTCTAGAACTTGCTCTGCATGTTATTGAAGCGAAATTAAAGTGTTGCTCTATTTAGAAGATGATAATAGGCTTTCTTCAATAGTCTCGTGAATTTTAGTCTTTTCTGATATTGTACCACTAGTTAGCCCTTTGAGCCTATAGACTTTTATTTGGAAGCCGTATTTTTGCCTTGATTCTTTTGTTGAATCCCTAGTTTTTGCACCCTGCTTCCTTGAGTACTATTGCTTAGACTATGATATTATGATAAATTTTAAGAAAGGGATGATAAAGTGAAAAATGGCGTTCAATGATAGTTGAAAAGTGATGAAAGACCCTCTTGAAAAGAATGTGATATGAAAAAAAAAGAGAACGAAAAAAAAAATTACTTTGAAAAAAAAAAATAAAACATTCTTGATATGAGGGAAATACTTGTGAAAGAATTGATGAAGAGAGGGCTGAAAAATTAAGTGAAGAGATGAAAATAATGAGTGATGAAGTCTAAAAGTGCAAAGTGCTTAGGAAAGTGTAAGTCACTATTACATAGTTCTCCTACCCGTCCCATAGCCAATATTACAACCCGTTAAAGTCCTATTTGATTCTATTCGAGCACACTTAATTAGTAGAGATGTACATAATGGGCAAGCCTATGGTTTTTTGTGCATAAATTCGTTTGTGAGTGAGAGAGTTTGTTCTTTGATTCTAAGTCCTTAAATTATATTCATTATTTGATTTGAGTGTATGGACTATTTATTCTTGTGAGAGCACTGGTTTCATGATAGATATGTGATGTTATTAGCTTTATTTGACAGAGTAGGTGAGCGGGCTTAAATTTGGTGGGCTAGAGTCCCTCTCCGAGGTTAGGAAGTTAGAAGTTTGTTGTTTGTTTGTGACTTGTATATCTTGCACGATGATGAGGAAGTGTATATCTGATTGTTTTATTTGCTATAGGGCCTAATTGTTGGTATCAAACAAAGTGGTGGTGTTTCTAGGCTTGCTCGAGGACAAGCAAGAGTTTACGTGTGGGGTTGTTATAGTCGACCAAAAATGCATATATTTACCCATTGTTGCCTCATATTCTAGTACTTTTAATCTTCTTTCGAGTATTAATTATATTACATTATGCTTAATATTATATTTACCTATGTAGGAATAAAGCGATGTGAAGATGAAGAGATTTAGAGCAAATCGAATAAAATGCGGAAAAAAAAAAAAACAAAAATGACAAAGGGGGGACACCCTTTGGTGTTTGTCCCCCCAAGTGTAGGACAGTAAAAAAGGGAAATCTAGTTCAAGCGAAGAATGGAAGTGAAAGTAAACAAAATTGCAAATCGCTCGCTGCCTCCAGCGCCAGGGCCAGTGCGACACGCTGTCCTGGACCCTACATTGTAGGATTTTTTTCTTATATCATTTGGGACAAGGTTATTTCGATCCTACACGGTACCAACTCGTATAAAGGGGTTCTAAACCTAATTTGGAGGGGATCTAACAGACTTTGAAGGAGAATTCACGCGGAGGAACACACACCACACTTAAAGGAGGCTTCTAACTAGTTTTTTTCTCTTCTCTTCTTTTAATCTCATAGTTTATTAGTTCTAGAGTTTTGGGTGTACATGAACATTGTAGTTTGAAACTTGAATTATTCTTATTATTTTATCATATTGGTTTATTTATTCAATCTTGCGCTTAATTATTTGACTGCTTGATCACCAATTGAATACTATCTACGAATCTAGGATTGAAATCGTGGAGAGGAAATTTTAGATTGCATATAAGACTGAGTAGAGCGAGATCTTGAACCTGATTATCGGGAACATATTTGCGGTTAGGATAGAGATACACCTAATCGCCTTGCTTGGTTACTATACGGAAATTATTAATGCGTTCTTGTTAATCCTAATTCCATAGGAATATAGGCGTTAGATTAACTTGAATGGGTGAGTACTACTTCGGGAGAAGGCTACGAGTAATATTAACCTTGTCAACTAATAAACCAGATAAATTAATTAGAGAATTTAAGTGGAAGACTCAACGGGATTGTTATCTAACCTATAACTCTAGAATATCGGCGCTCATTGAATTCGTGTCTAATTTTTCCAACTTGTTCCTTTAGTCTCTTTGTTTGCTACTCTAGATTAGTTATAGTTAATTAATCACACTTTAAAAATCTCTTGAATAGATTAATTGTCTTAGTTTAATTTAGTTGATACTTGTCAACCACGTATAGTTACGTGTGCGTTTGGGAGCAACATGCGCCAAGTTCCTGCATTCGTCGAGCAGCTCCAATTTGTCCAACAATGCTTCATTGTTTGTTTCTTCGTCCACCCGGAAGTACCGCAAGGTCAGTTCTCCTACTTTCAACAGGATCAGAGCTTCTGCGCCGTATACGAGAGAGAAAGGTATCTCTCCCGTTCTTGATTTGGCCATCGTCCGGTATGCTCACAACACTCTCGGTAACTCTTCGGGCCACTTATCTTTGGCTGCTTCCAACTTCTTTTTGAGGTTTTGAATAATCACCTTATTGGTAGATTCTGCTTGTCCATTTGCGCTCGGATGGTATGTCGAAGATGTGATTCTTTTAAGTTTCAAGTCTTCAAGGAATTTTATGACCTTTGAGCCTATGAACTGTGGCCCGTCGTTGTAGGCAATCTCCTTCGGTATTTTGAACCGGCAAATTATGTTTTCCCATAGGAAATCGACCACTTCACGCTCACCTAATTTCTGGTATGGACATGCTTCAACCCACTTAGTGAATTAATTAGTTAAAATTAAAAGAAATCTTACCTTCTCGGGAGCCTGTGGTAGTGGGCCGACTATATCAATCCCCCATTTCATGAATGGCCATAGGGATAGTACCTAATGGAGCAATTCTTCCGGTTGGTACACTAACGGTGCATGGCGTTAACACTTGTCGCATTTCTGAACGAATGCCTTAGCGTCTTGTTCCATCCAGGGCCAGTAGTATCTTGTCCTAACTAGTTTTAACAACAACGAATCTGCACCTGAATGATCCCAAAAGCTTCTTTGTGAACCTCTCTCATGACGTAATAACCCTCGGAAGCTCCTAAGCATTGGGCCAACAGGCCTTAGAATGACCTTCTGTAGAACTGTTCTCCCAAGAAGCTCAAATGAGCTGCTTTGGTGCGGAGTACTCAGGATGCCTTGGGGTCTTCAGGCAGCTTGGCATGCTCAAGGTGGTCGATGATCTCATTCCTCCAGTTCCAGACTAGGTTGGTTGTATTTACTTCATAATAATCGTCCACATCCAGTACCGAATGTATGAGCTGAACGGAGGTATCGGAATCTGATCCCTTCATTTCCATGGACGATCCCAAATTGGCCAATGCATCTGTTTCTGCATTTTCTTCTCTCAGGATATGGGTGTCGACCATTCTCTGAACCGCACGAGCAAAGATTGAACCTTAACCACGTATTGCTGCATGTGCTCATCTTTGGTGTTGAAGATTCCATATACTTGATTTACCACTAATCGGGAATCACATTTGATTTCAATGACCTCAGAATCTAGTCCCCGGGCCAGTTCGAGTCCTGCATTCAAAGCCTCATACTTGGCTTCATTATTAGTCAAGGGAAAAGTTTTTATGGCCTGCCTCAAGACTTCTCCGAGGGCGTGATTAAGACAACCCCGATCCCGGACCCTTTCACGTTGGAGGCTTCGTCCATCAACAAGGTCCAAACTCCAGATGTCGTTTCCGACACCATCACTGCTTCCTTTGTGGCCAAAGATAGTAGCCCGGGACTAAAATCAACCACGAAGATGGCCAAACCTTGTGATTTGATTGTAGTCCTGGGCTTATATGCAATATCAAACACACTAATTTCAACTTCCCATTTGGCCAATCAACCTGACAACTCAGGTTTGTGAAGGACATTCTGCAGGGGAAAAGTTGTCACCACGGCTATGGGGTGGCATTAGAAATAAGGCCTAAGCTTTCGAGCGGCAACTATGAGAGCTAAGGCCAGTTTTTCGAGATGCAGATAACGAGTTTCCACTCTCGATAACATTTTGCTAACGTAATAGATAGGAGATTGCGTATCTTCATCCTCCCGGACTAGAACGACTTTTACCGCTACCTCCGAGACCGCTAAGTATATTAGCAACTATTTGCCTTCCTCCGGTTTTGATAGTAATAGAGGGCTTGATAGATACTGTTTTAGTATTTTTAGAGCCTGTTGGCATTCTGGAGTCCATTCAAAGTTGTTCTTCCTCTTCAGAAGTGAGAAGAAGTGATGACATTTTTTCGGAGATCGACAAATGAACCTTCTTAGTGCGGCTAGTCTCCCGTTTAGTCTTTGGACTTCTTTCACGTTTGTCGACTAGTTTGAATATCCTCGATAGCTTTAATCTTGTTGGGGTTAACTTCGATCCCCCTTTGTGACACAAGGAAACCTAAAACTTTACCGGAGTTAACTCTGAACGCACAATTTTTGGGGTTAAGCTTCATGTTGTGCTTTTTTAAGATATCAAAGGTTTCCTGGAGGTGTTTCAAATGGTCACCTGCATTCAGAGACTTAACCAGCATATCATCTATGTAGACTTTCATTATTTTCCTATAACGACCCGACTAATCATTTCGAGCATTTGCATTCTGTTCAGCTATTTGAAGTCTTGGGCAGCATCGTACGATGCATTATGACCTGTCTGAACCATCGGTTTTGGTTTTCAGGTTATTCAGAATCGGTTTTGGTTTTCATGTTATTCGGAATCGGTTTTGAAGAATGAATTTCATGAATTAAACTTTAAAGTTGGAAGAGTTGATCAAGTTTGACATTTTAGTATTTGAGCTCAGATTGGAGTTGATGGTTCCGTTAGGTCCGGATGGTAATTTTGGACTTGGGCGTATGCCCGGATTTGCATTTGGATATTTTTAGAAGGTTTCACTCTAATTGGTGAAAGTTGAAAATTTCAAGATTTGGAAAGTTCATAAGTTTGACCGAGAGTTGACTTTGAGGATATCGGATTCGGATTGTGGTTTCAGGAATTTGGAATAGCTTTGTTATGTCATTTGGGGCTTGTGTGCAAAATTTGAGTTCATTTCGAGTTGATTTGATATGTTTCGGCGGAGTTTTAGAAGTTGAAAGTTCATTAAGTTTGATTTGAGGTGCGATTCATTGTTTCATTGTTGTTATTTGTGATTTGAGGCCTCGACTAGGTTCGTATTATGTTATGGGACTTGTTAGTATATTCGGACGGGGTCCCGAGGGGCCCGGGTGAGTTACAGACGTGTTTCGGATCATCTCTCATTCATGTGGGATGGCTGACCTTTGCTGGACCTAGTGTGATCGCACCTGCGGAGTATTGGGCGCAGGTGCGGAGCTGCAAATGCGACCACGTGAATGTAGAAGCGAAGTAAAGCTAGAGCAGGACTTCCCCATAAGCGGGGAAGTGGACCACATCTGTGGTAGTGCAGAAGTGGGGAAGTGCGCAGGAGCGCAGCTTGTGTCGCACCTGCACTTCCGTAGAAGCGGGTCCTATTGCGTAGGTGCAGAAGGATGGAGTTCCATTGTTTTCCGCAGAAGCGAAGGTTTGTCACAAAAGCGACGCCGCAGAAGCAGTCCTTTTGTTCGCAAATTTGAAATTGCTAGGCAGATCCTATATATTTCGAGATTTTGGTTCTTTTATCATATTTTGAGATTTGGGGCTCGGATTGAGGAAAAGTTTGAAGCAATTTTCACTACATGGATTGGGGTAAGTGTTCTCTACTCGGTTTGGAATTTATTTCATGAATCTATTTTCGTTTTTGGCATTTGATTGAGGATTTCAAGAGAGAGAGATTGAGGTTTTTTGTCTAAAGTTTCATAGAGTGATTTTTCGAGTTTTGAACTTCGATTCGGAGTCGGATTCGAGTGAAACTAGTATGGTTGGACTCATAATTGAATGATTTGTCGGAGTTTTTGAGTTTTGTCAGGTTTCGAGGTGCGGGCCCGAGTTTGACGTTTTGGTTGACTTTGGGCTTTTGGTTAAAGATTCGACCTTTATCATTTGAAATTGTTTCCTTAGGCATTGTTTGATGTATTTGAGTTGCTTTTGGCTAGTTTCGAGCCATACGGCGGTCGGTACTCGTGGGATGGCATATTTGCAGTATCGTTCGGCTTGCTCGGTATTGGATTTGGGTTGTTCGAGGTAAGTAATACATCTAAACTTAGTACTGAGGGTATGAACCCCTAAATATATGTGTTATGTGTTTGGTGTTGAGGTGACGCCCATACTAGGTGACGGGCGTGTGGGCGTGTGCATGACGTGAATTATGACTCGGTGAATTCTGTGGTACTGTATAGTTACCTAATCTTGTTTTTATCCATGAAATAGCTATGTGCTAGAGTAATGGAACTGTGATTCATGTTAGAAACCATGTTTAAGCTACATGGTTATCCTATTGGGACCCATGGAGGTCATTTCTGCTATTAAGTTATTTGCTTAAATTGCATTTACATACTCAATCATATTCATTCATTGGCATATCATATCTCAATCTCTGCTATCATTTGTTGTCGCATCATGTTATCATTATTTGTGCTATTTGGCATGAGATTTGTGAGCCCGAGAGACTGGAGAGATTGATGACAAAGTTGGGGCCTGAGGGTCGAATTCTGAGTGATATTGAGGGGATCGGGTTGCACGCCGCATCAGGCCACACTTCTTTATATATATTATTATATGTGGATCAGGTTGTATGCCGCAACAGGCCTTATGGCTATATGTGGAACGGGTTACACGCTGCAACAGGCCTTATGACTATATGTGGATCGGGTTGCACGCCGTAACAGAACTTACAAGCTTTATTAATATTGATGAGATCTGGTTGCGCACGACAGCGGGAACTTTGCTGAGTGACTGAGTGTGCTGAGGGATTTTGCATGATGAGTGGGAGTGCGAGACAGTGAGATTGAGTATTCTGAGAGTGTGAGTACATGAGTTCATCACTGTAATGCATTGCATTGACATGTATACTTGACATACAGGCATAGAGATGCATTTCCTCATGCTACACGGTATTGGGACATTCATGATTTCGCACGAGCATTGACATGTAAGCATAGAGATATACTTTTCTCATGCTATCTGAGATTTGAACATTTTATCTGTTGTCGAAAGTTTTTGGGAAAACTCAAAGATTTCTAACTTACTCATATTTTAGTGATTTTGGTGAAAGATTTGGATTTTACTGTTATACTTGGAAAGCATGCCTATTTTTCCGTAACTGTGAACGGGCTGAGCATCATATTTTTGAGTTGTTTCTTGTACTACTTTCATTATAGTGTTGTCAGTTGAATTGGCTATTGGTGTTGGATTCTGACCGTTTGTCCAAGCTCGTCACTGCTTTCAACCTAAGGTAAGGTTTGTTACTTATTGAGTACATGGGGTACTCATACTACACTTCCGCAACTTGCATGCAGATTTTGGATGCTGATGTTGCTGTGTATGGCGGGGGCTACCATTGAAGACGTACTTGCCTTCCGGTTATAGCTGCCTATTGTTCATGGTAGCGTTAGACTTATGTAAATATGTTATGTACATTTCAGACAGATGATGTATTTATTTCATACTAGCTTTGTATACTCTAAATCTTAGAAGCTCGTGATTTTTACTACCAGTCCTTGGGAATTCTTTGTATAAAAGTTCAGTATTTTATCATTATTTCTCTCAATAAATCTCATTTGAATTGAAGTTTTGCTAATTGGCTTACCTAGCAGGTTGGGCTAGGTGCCATCACGACTAGTTGGATTTTTGGTCCTGACAAGTTGGTATCAAAGCTCTAGGTTCATAGGTTCTACGAGTCATAAGCAAGTGTCTAGTAGAGTGTTGCGGATCGGTATGATGACGTCCATACCTATCTTTGAGAGGTTACAAGGCATTTAGGATAAACTTCCCATCTTTCTTTCCTTATCGTGCGCCATTGATTCAACTTGAAGGAAACTCTTTGAATCCCTTCCACGCAATCATGTGCGCATGTGAGCGCTCGGTATTAACTGAGCATCGACGGCTTGTGATTCCATGGATGAGGTGTGAGATGTGATTTCGGTGTGCTGATGATGGGCTAGTTTGGAGAACTTGATGCCGCGTTGGACCTTTATGTCCAGTGGTGTCCCTATGAGTGGGACCGGTGGCTTAGTGAGTGGTTGGATGGCTATATAATGAGTACGATGTGATTGCAGGATGTGTTCAGATGGTTTGAATCTGATGGGAAGAGTTTGCTTGAGATGTGAAAACGACTATTGGATGCTTGATTTTTGCGTTTTTGTCATACAGTCTTGAGTTATGAAGGTTTTTGAGAGATTCTTTCGTGTTATTTCACTTGTGGTACGAAGTAGATTTTCATGTCTTGTTGTGAGATCAGACTCAGGAAGATTAAGTGATGGCGTAGTAGTTGTGGCTGTGAAAGGTTATAGAGAGATTTTAATTTGAAGCTAAGCAAGAGGGTTATCACCTGCGGGGTAATGTAGAGATGTGTGATCATTATGATGTTGTGTGGAGGCTTTCTTCTCTACCAATGGGTTATATTTGAGCGAATTGAGTTTTGATTGGTTGAGGAAGTACACCTGACCGTCACGAGTATGAATGCGAGCTTAGCAGATGATTTGAGGTATTATGTGGTTTGTGTTACATGAGCTTATGAAGGATTTAGTTGAATCTCACTACGGTATTATGGCAGTAATGGGGTAAGGGTATTGTAAGTATCAGATGTTTTGTTCCATGTCTTTGAGCCAAGTGGGGGAATTTGCTATCGATTGAGTTGATTGCACGGTTATGTCTTATATCGGTTTCGTTCTGAGGCATACCCATGGATCGGTTATGACTTGCAAATGTTGGTTTTGAGGATGACTTAAGCAAGGAAATTTCTGGATGCATGATGTATTACACTTTATGGGTATATGGGAATCATGGGATGATTGAGTTATTATCCGTGAAGGATGATTGTGCGTGGAGTAGGAATTTGCTCGGTTGCTTAAAGGTATGGATTACTTCTTTGGGTGTTGGCATGCTAATGGGGCACAAGTCGTTCGGCTAGTTTGGTCGGTGAAATTGAGATTTGAGCAGAATGGATGACTCCCGAGAAGTTTCTAATGGACTCAAGATTTATTTGTAGCAATTGAGAATTTTGTGGATTTGTATATGGCTAGAATTTGAGATTTAAGTTGGATGGTGTCGAGACTTATGGCATTCCTACATCATTATGGATTCTATACTTCAGTATCACGAAGGTGAAGGAAATAACTATAGATTCATAAAAGGTCTCTTCAGAATGGGTGCCTCGGTTGTGGTACTTATGGGGTACTTAAGAGGGAATACATCAGCTTATGGGCCTTCGAGCGATGTAGTTTTATGCTAGGGTCTCGTGTGGTGAGTTGTGGTTGAGGATCATGGTGTTCTAGCAAGGGGAAATATCAATTTGAAGGCAGTTCAGAAGAAACTCAGAGAAGTAAGATAGCTTGATAATAGGACGGATCAGCGCGACAATGGATATGATCGGTTCTTTGGGTACTTATGATGTGCTGAGTCTCTACAGGTGTTTTGTTGCAATGCTATTGGGTTTTGGTGAGCTGCGTGGCTTGGTTGAGTTAGAGAGATGTAGTTCTGACGGCTTATGTGCGAATAGGTTTCAAAGAGTTTTTGATAGTTTCTACCATGATTTTAGATGGATATTACCGGCTTGTGGAGCATGTTGTGTATTGTGATTTTCTCCTGGATGATATCAAATGGAAGGTTTTTGGCTGACCAGATATGTATTCTGCTTGTGACTCAGAGTCGATCATAGATTCGGGTACTTTTCATATGATGGCATGATAGATGCGGGGTGTTGTGGGATTGAGATTTGCATGTGCGACTCCACGCTTCTGTTTTGAATGGAAGGTCATGAATTCTTAGGCAACCTGGACAGTTTCAGATGATTAGATGAATGATATTACTACTTGGTATTGCCTGAAGAGAGTGTATATTTCAGAAGGTGCACTGAGTGTTGACTTACGGATGCTTCATAGGTATTGTGGTACTCGTCTGGTTGATCGACTGCTAATATTCGAATTTTTACTATGTGGCACGGAAGAATTATAAAAGTATTCCTCGAAGGAAGATCGGGTATGAGAGATATGTTAGACATTCAGGCGGTGATTCGTGTGTTCTATGGATTTAGAGCCTGGGAGTTCTGAGAAACAGATCGTTTTGTGGTTGTGTACTGTGAAAATGTGGCCAAAGCTAGCTAATGATGGTATGCGTTATGGTTAGGTCATTGTGGACTTTCGGAGGGTTATTTATCTATTTGTGGATGACCAGATTTGATTTTTGGGGCCCATTGATAGGCCCAATGAGGATGTGTATTCTACACCAGGTCAGAGTGGTTGGCTCCGTACTGTTATTGTTGAGGGATGTGCCATTCGGTTAGAGTTGAGCTTATTTGTGTTCTGATATGATCTATGTGTTACTCTTTTATGCTACGAGGGGTTGTGATTTGTTGGTTATATGCACACCCGATGCGGTTCTGTTTGGGCCTCGTAGCAGAATTTGAGCGAGGTGTTTATTGGGGTGTTAAATGGTTGATTACGTTATGTTCCCTCCGGGCTGTGGTATATTGTGCTATTTGCTTCTTCATGGTTTTGGTTATACACTTCATGTATTGATGTTGAATTGCATGTAGTTGTTTATTTTGATCATGGTGACTTGAGGTATTTCATCTGGGCCGGTATTTCGATAGGTCACGCATTGTAGCAGAATTATGTTGAGATATGATCCTTTGTGTTAGATTAGCGTGTCTTGGTTCTACTATGTATGATGAGTTCATAGCATTGCGGTTATGGTGGTACTTGTTGTGTTTGCGGTACGGTCCTCTCATTTGAGTCATTTCCTATTTTTAGGTGCATTTGAATCGTTGCATATTGGTGCACGGATTGCACGATTTGTGGTTCTAGGTTGAATTGATGTGACATGTCGGTAGGGTGGCTGTATTTGATAAGATGAGGTCATCGGACCTACAATGGGTGCTATCGAATTTGATTGTGGTATATTTGGAAGGATAATATCGAAAGTCACCTTAGAAATTGGCTATAGTTCTTGTCGGATGAGGGAGAGCTCCATGACTTGTTGATCTGATGAGTGGTTATGAGTTTCTGCGTGTCTCTTTCATCATCGGCAGTGTACGAAGGTTTTGAACGATGTTTTACTTGATATGAGGTTTATTGTCGGTACCGGATTTGTTTTGAGCAGTTATTGTGGTCGAAAATTATTGCTACAAGTGCACGAGTTAGGCGGTATATCATGTGATGCTTGATACAACTTGTGTAGATTTATACAGTGGGTAGATGCAAGATTCAGGTCTTACAGGGAATTTCGGATATTGGAAATTTGATTCTGAGATTTAGGGGCTAAGGTTGAAGTAACGATCCTCAGTTATGTTGTGTTGTCGGGCCTATATGGAATAGGGTGATGTGGGATCACCCCTGAGTATGTGCGTGGTAAGGTTACACGACGATTTGATGGCTTTGGGACGACTCTGGGCACGTTCGAGGACGAACATATGTTTAAGTGGGAGAGAATGTAACGACCCGACTGGTCCTTTCGAGCATTTGCATTCCGTTAGACCCGACTGGTCCTTTCGAGGAGAATGCATTATGACATGTGTGAATCGTCGGTTTTGGTTTTCAAGTTATTCGTAATCGATTTGGAAGAATGAATTTCATGAACTAACCTTTAAAGTTGGACAAGTTGACCAAGTTTGACTTTTTAGTATTTGAACTCGGATTGGAGTTGTGATGGTTCCGTTAGGTCCGGATGATGACTTTGCACTCGGGCATATGCCTGGATTTGCATTTGGATATTTTTAGAAGGTTTCAGCACTAATTGGCAAAAGTTAAAAATTTCAAGGTTTAGAAAGTTCATAAGTTTGACCGAGAGTTGACTTTGAGGATATAGGATTCGGATTATGGTTTCGGAAATTCGGAATAGCTTCGTTATCTCATTTGGGACTTGTATGCAAAATTTGAGTTCATTCCGAGTTAATTTGATATGTTTCGGCGTGAGTTTTAGAAGTTAAAATTTCAAAGTTCATTAAGTTTGATTTGAGGTGCGATTCATCATTTTGATGTTGTTATGTGTGACTTGAGGCCTCGACTAGGTCCCTATTATGTTATAGGACTTGTTTGTATATTCAGATCGATACCCTAGGGGTCCGGGTGAGTTACGAACGTGTTTCGGTTCATCTTTCATTCATGTGGGATGGCTGGCCTTTACTGGACCTCGTGTGACCGCAACTGCGTAATATTGGGCGCAGGTGCGGAGCCATAAATATGGCCATGTGAACGCAGAAGCAAAGTAAAGCTGGAGCTGGACTTCCGCAGAAGTGGGGAAGTGGACCACATCTGCGGTAGTGCAAAAGCGGGGATGTGCGCACGAGCGCAGCTTGTGTCGCACCTGCGCTTTCGTAGAAGCGGGTCCTGTTGCACAGGTACGGAAGGGCGGAGTTCAAGTGTTTTCCAAGAAGGGGAGGCTTGTCGCAAAAGTGACGCCGCAGAGGCGGCCCTTTTGTTCGTAAATGCGAAATTGCCGGGCAGATTCTATATATTTCGAGGTTTTGGTTCTTTTATCATATTTTGAGATTTGGGGCTCGGATTGAGGCAATTCTTGAAGCAATTTTCACCACATGGATTGGGATAAGTGTTCTCTACTTGGTTTAATTTTATTTCATGAATCTATCTTCATTTTTGGCATTTGATTGAGGATTTGTTTTTATCAAAGTCCACTAGGCATTGTGGCTAGGGTTAATATTCATAAATAACAGCAATGTTACAATAACAGAGGAGGAGGAAATGGAACTTACCTCCAAATCTATGGTGGATAAGCATTTGGTTATCCTAACATAACAACCAAATGTATCCTGAGAACTATGTGGAGTTTGACCTATGATGAAATTCCAATTATCTATCTTAAAGTGATAGATAATTAGATATACAAAAAACTTGTAGAATGAACCTAGGTCAACTATATAAAATAGCAAATAAAATCTAAAGTCAACTAGATAGTTTAAGTGACATATTACATCCCATATACAAAAAATCCTAAATCTAGCAAGCAGGAAAATTCTCATAAAGGGGTATGACAAAAGGAGTGTATACATGTGGGAAACTATCTTCAATTTAGCTTTTTCAAAGGGAGTAGAAAGAGCCAAGTTGAAGACAGTTATCAGAGAGCCCCATGTAATGCATTGAAGTTGTTGTCTCAGTGTTGTATTGATAGGAGAGATTGAGCCTTGGATTGTTGCCTTGGAATCAGTAGGACATCCAGCTTAAGCTGCTGGGTTCTGAGAGTAAGTGCGAGAGGTTCTGGACTTGGAGCAGCTGCGTAATAGCTGACTCACCTGGATCCTGCTAGAAATGAGGATCAGTTGGAGAAAAACAGGGGACTAGGCATGCTGGGCTGAGGGATCTGGGAGCTGCTATGTGTACATTTGCACATTATCATCTGTGTGAAGTGCTGGGTTGTTGCATTCTGAGAGTTGCATACTTGTGTAGCAAGCTGTAGAGGTATGTTGTGAGGCTTGGAGATCTTCTGATGGATTCTACCAGTGATGTTTATTTGTTGTGTCATGTTAGCATAATTATTGTGACAGGCACAAGCGATTGGTGCACTTGCAAGAGATTAGGCATTTGAGGTGCTAATACCACACTTTGCAAATGCAACAATAACTTGAGCCTGTCTCTTGTTCCTGCAAAAACGTAACAAACAAGTTAGAGATGGCGGGGTTCTTGAGTTGATCAGTGGTCATTTTTGGGGAATTGTAGCCAAAGACAGTAGCATGTATGAGTTGCAAGTCTTGCGTGTTATTGATTTTTAAGCAATGAGAGGAAGTGGAGATATATGTGCCCAGGTTCTTGCGTTTACTGAGCCATGAAGTGATGTTTTTATTGTGGTGGTATTTTGGTTTTGGGAAACAGTGAAGGTGGTTTGGGTGACTGATCAGTGATGACTTTGTATTGGTGGTGTGGTGTGAAGCTGGATTCTCGATTGTTAGGTTTTGGGTAGATTTATAGATGAGGATGATGTGGTCGTTTGTGGTGCTTAAGTTTGTGTTTCTTCTGACAGTCTGTTAGTGCTGGTACAGACCAATAGGTGTTGGATTTCATAGGACAGCTGTGGCACTGCTTCAACCATTGGGTTCCCCACAGTAGAATGAGCAGTAAAGCTACTAATACCACACACTGGGAGGAAGCCTATTGGTTGAACATGTCATAGTATGTCGTACCTGCAATACAGAAGAAATAGTTAGTGAAGATATATGACTAAGTTCCTATTTTCAGGTTCTTGTGGATTCTGAAACAGGGGACTCTATGACAGGAAGAAGTGGTAAAAGAAAAGGGGTGATGTTTTTGGTGTGAGGAGTGGTTGCTGGTGTAAATTGTAGGGTAGAATTGGAATGGTTTGTGGTAGTACTTGTGTGATGTAAATGTTTCTATGTGGGTGTGTTGTGTTGTTAGTTGTGGTTGCTGTAATACAAGGAGTAGGAGTTTTTGTGCAGGGGGGCTTCTTTTAAGTGAGGTGGTGATTTGAATTGTGGGACTATATTCAACATAGCTGATTGGGAACCTAGACTGGCTATCTTGTTGATAATGGTGAGTGATTTGTTATGATCTGAGCAAAAACAAGTACCTATCCATTGGTAAAGATTCAGTTGGTTGAATATCAATGATATTAATACCACACACTAAAGGTTAACCATAGGATTAGGTAGCTTGTGGTTAATGTCACATACAAAAAGGAGAAACCTGTTACCAGAACAGTAGGTATACATATCCTTCATCATATGGATCATTTGTGTATCTATGGGGAAGATTAGGATTTGGACTGATGAATTAGCTCCCTTGAATATGCATTTGTCAACCATAGCCATGAGAGTTAGAACTGGGAAGTCCGTTAGCTTGGAATTGGATCCTATTGATCTTTTTGTGTCTAAAGGCAGGTGTGTTATTCTTATCAAGTTGTATCTGGGCTTTGTGTGGTCGTAAATTTGGTCATGTGTTGGAAGTGTGTGATATTGGTCAAGCTATGGCTGAGTTTGGATAGGGAATTAGCTGGGAAGTTTGCTTCCCTATACACATGGGTGAAGATGATATCATTACACTGCCTGCAGATGTCCTTGAGATCTTGTATTTTCATGGTCAAATTCCAAGGGGGCTCAAAGTTGTGCTTGATCCATTGAATCAATAGAAAAGAATCACCTTCAAGATGAATGTTTGAGAAGCCATTCTCCAAACACCATTTGATTCCAATAAATGCAGCTTCAGTTTCTGCTTGGTTGTTGGTGCCTACCCCAATATTGCATGAATGAAGCCACCTTATGCGTTTCGAACTATAACCCCTGCTCCTATACTTCCAGGATTTGTAAGAGCACTGCCATCACTATTTATTTTCACAAATCCTTCTCTAGCTTTCTGCCAGATTACCTGGTAGTAATGGTGAGGTGCTGAATCTCTTCAGTTATGGTATACAGTTCAATCCAGTTGATAGGCCAAGTGAACATTGGATAATTGGCTGTGAGTAAGAGATGAATATCTGAGTTGATGGAGAAAAAGGCTCTAGTCATGGAGGAAGATCTATTGCCATATTTTGCATTACACCTATTCTTTCACAAATTCCAATAAATGATGATAGGTAGGGTCTCCAGTAAAAGTTACTGCACTATGTTCTTGCTCTTTTGTAGCCACCATTTCATCAAGAGGAGCCTGAGTGGCATGTTTTCCAGTTTGAATCCTACAATGCCTGAATATGTTTTCCATACAGCTCTTGCAAAATGACCTCTTGAGAAAATATGGTCGACTGTTTCTGAGTGAGGTTTAATGCAACAAACACATCTGGTGACTGTGGGCTACCCAAAGCAAAGTACGCTGTCATCAGTTGTTAGCTTATTTCTGAGGGCTTCCCATACACAAAAGGACCATTTGAAGAGGATCTTCTTATGCCAAGTCATCTTGTTAGAGAGTAAGATAAGTTTCTTTTCTCTGATCACCTCCCAGGAAGATGCACAGGTGAAGTTTCCTGATGTTTTTAGAGTCCATAAAGGCTTATCTGGGATCTGTGGTCTGAAGTATATGGGAGTCTGCAGTATTTCTGTGATTTTATGGGCAGGTTCTGTGGCATTAAGCTTCTATAGGTTCCATTGATCATGGTCCCAAAATTCAGCAACAGTGATGTTACCAGGTCTGCCACCTTGTTGTCTATGATTTGCCAGAGGGCCAGTTCCCAGCTAGTTATCCCACCAAAAACTAGCATTACCAGAGTGAAGTCTCCATTGTACGTGTTCTTCAGCTTTCTTTTTGTTGATCATCATTTTTTTCCAGGCTTGGGACTGACTAGTGTCCCGTTTCTTAGAAATAGGATGTGATCTCTTGCAGTATTTGGCTAAGAGAAAGCTGCTCTACAAGGACTGTTTTGTCCTAAAGGTCCACCATTGCTTAAATTCCATTGCCATGCATACATCCTCGGTAGATCTGATACCAATCCCTCCTTCATTCTGGGGGTAAAACAGTTTTTTCCAAGAGGCCCAGTGGAATTTGTTTTTATCCTTCTCAACACCCAGAAGAAATTTTCATCCGTTTTTTTTGTCTACTTCATTACTGTTTTTTTTTGCGGGGGG